>JANAVB010029815.1:19180684-19467333 GCA_029216955.1 Iris pallida | reverse complement strand
TTGACTTGCGGTCAGGATACCATCAGATCAGAGTCAGAGAGCAGGACATCCCGAAGACAATTTTTAGATCTAGATATGGGCATTGGGAGTTCCTTGTTATACCATTTGGAGCAACCAATGTGCCAGCTGTATTCATGGACCTCATGAATCACATTTTTATGCCATACTTGGATCAGTTCGTGATTGTTTTTATAGATGACATCCTGGTCTACAGCAAGAGTGAAGCGGAGCATGAGCAGCATCTCAGAATTGTCCTCCAGATTCTCCGAGAGCACCAGTTTTATGCGAAGTTCAGTAAATACGAGTTCTGGCTCGATCGTATTTCGTACTTGGGTCATATTATTACGAGAGGAGAAGTAGAAGTGGATCCCCAGAAGATCGTGGCTATTGAGACATGGCCAGTATCCAGCACAGTGGCAAAAGTTCGCAGCTTTCTTGGCTTGGCCGGCTACTACCGGCGATTTGTTTCGGACTTTGCTCGGATTTTAGCACCTATGACCCAGTTGACCCACAAGGATGTGCAGTTTGTTTTGACAGCAGAATGTCAGGAATCTTTTGAGATGTTGAAGCTAGGCTTGATGACGGCACCCATTCTCACGCTTCCAGATGGGATCGGAGGATTTTTAGTGTTTTATAATGCTTCAGGCAGAGGTTTAGGATGTGTTTTGATACAGCATGGAAATGTAATTGCTTATGCATCACGTCAGCTTCGTGATCATGAGAGGAATTACCCGACCCACGACTTGGAGTTGGCAGCAGTAGTGTTTGCACTTAAGCTTTGGAGACACTACTTGTATGGAGTTAGGATGAAGATTTTTACCGACCACAAGAGCCTGAAGTATATTTTTACCCAAAAGGATCTCAATATGCATCAGAGAAGGTGGCTAGAGCTACTTGTGGATTATGATGTCAACCTGCAGTATCATCCTGGGAAGACCAACGTTGTAGCAGATGCATTGAGTAGGAGAGCTGGAGTTTATTTTCTAACAGCGCAACCAAAGTTATTAGAGTTATTAGCAGATCTTCAGAAGATGGATATAGAAGTTGTCATTTCTACTAATGTGGCATTGATGGCCAGTATACAAGTTCAGTCCACTATAGTTGAGAGGATCAAGTTAGCTCAGTCAATAGATTCTAAGCTTCAGCGGCTCAGAGCAGAGTGTGAGGCAGGACGAAGACCAGAGTTATGTATCCATAAGGATGGTACACTTCGGCATGGGAGGCATCTTTGTGTACCCAGGGGAGATATCAGACAGAAGATCATGGCAGAAGCTTACAGTTCTCAGTATTCTATTCATCCCGGTGGTACGAAGATGTACCGTGATATCCGTCAACACTTTTGGTGGAATGGCATGAAGAGGGAGATAGCCCGGTTTGTCTCTCGGTATTTGGTTTGCCAATAAGTTAAAGCTGAGCATCAGAGATCGGCTGGACTTCTTCAGCCCTTGCCAATTCCAGAATAGAAGTGGGAGCATATAACCATAGATTTTATGACTGGATTATCTAGATCCCCAGCTGGAAGAGATGATATTTGGGTCATTATAGACAGGCTCATGAAGGTGGCTCACTTTTTTTCGTTCAGAGTTGGTCAGTCGATGGCTCAGCTAGCAGAGATGTACCTCAGGCAGATTGTCAGATTTTATGGTGTTCCAGTCAGTATCATCTCGGACAGAGATTCAAGATTTACTTTATATTTTTGGCGCAGCCTGCAAGAGAGTTTGGGAACTCACCTCCAGTTCAGCTCAGCTTATCATCCGCAGACAGATGGTCAGTCTGAGTGTACCATATGAATCTTGGAAGATATATTGAGATCTTGTACACTCGACTTCGGTGGTTCATAGGAGGATCACCTGTACCTGGTAGAGTTCTCGTAAAACAACAGTTTCTAAGCCAGCATCCAGATGGCACCATTCGAAGCACTGTATGGTAGAAATTACAGATCTCCTTTAGCCTGGGATGATATCGGCGAGAGGCAAATGCTTGGTCCCGAGATGGTAACCCGGACTATTGAGGTGGTCAAAAGAGTCAGAGATAATCTTCGAGTTGTACAAGATCGCCAGCGCCATTGGGCCGATTCTCATCGGCGCCCCCTTGAATTTTCCATCGACGACCATGTATTCCTTAGGATCTCGCCTAACCATGGCGTAATTCATTTTGGCATACGGGAAAAGCTTAGTCCTAGGTATATAGGGCCGTTCGATATCCTCGAGCGAGTAGGTGATGTGTCCTATCGTCTTGCTCTTCTGCCGTCATTGTGTGAGGTGCATAATGTCTTTCATGTATCCCAATTGCGATGGTATATCCCAGATCCGAGTCATGTCCTTGATCATTCAGAATTGGTTGTTGGTACCAACCTTTCGTATAAGGAGAGACCCGTATCCATATTGGACCGAAGAGAGAAGATACTCAAGAACATGACTATTAGTTTAGTCCATTTTGCTTGGGGTCATCACTCTCTAGGTGAGTCAACATGGGAACGTGAGGATGATATCCGATCGCGATATCCCGACCTGTTTAACTCGTAAGGTATAATGTCCTTCTTATGCCTTATACCCTCAGCTTTCTTGCTTGCATGAATGATTGCTTGATTGATTGCCTAGTTACAACTTGCTTGTGAATAATATAGCTTGTTCTTGCCTCTCTAGCCTCTTAATTAAATTCTGAGGTCAAAATTCTTTTAAGGTAGGTAGAGTTGTAACGCCCGTAGTTCGTATTACGTATTTTGGTATACGTGTACGGAATCTCGACCCATAATTAGACTTGTCTTGCTTATCTTGATCCTGGTTTAATTTTGCCTTAGTTTATTTTAGTTTCTTCCTGGTTCGATTTGTCTTAACTGGCTAGTCTTGGGTTTTGCATTGGCATGGGTTAGTTAGCATTTCTTGGTTCATGTGGTTTATCCTGGTCTTGGCCTGCATTGGGTTCGGTTAAGTTCGGCTTGGTTGGGCTCGGTTTGGGTTGATATGCAAACCCCTTCCTACCACCATCCCTCATTTATTAACCCAACTAACATTCTCTCTCTTTATTTATTACTCATTTACTCCTCCTCTCTTCTTCTTCCTCATCTTCTTCTCCACCCACCCCACCGTAGGCAAGTGCAACTTGCTATCACAAGAGAGCACCATGCTTTTATGGTTCATTTAGCTTCCTTGCTGATTTCAAACTACTTTAGAACTTGGCTTTTCTTATTTTGATGCATGGATTTTTGTAGATCTAGGTTTTAGCATTCTTTCATTTTCATGGTTTGATCTACTAAACTTGCTGGTTTTCGAAAACTGAAAGTTCCATGTGGTAGACATTCTGATGTTACCAAAGTTTGGTTTTGGAATGGTTGGATTTCACCAGGACTTGACCGAGATGAGGCTTTCTTGAGCTCTTCAGCTTTTACGCCTGCTTGTACCGGCCTTGGGGAGAAGATAAAAATTTTACGCGCACGTTCTTACATGCTAGCAAAGTATTAAGTTTTATGCCTACGTTTTACGTGCCAGCATATCATTTACCCCTTTACGTATACGTTTTCACGTGTCCGCGTAGTATTCCCTTTTTATGCACACACATTGCGTGCCAGTGTAATCCTTCTACGCCGAGTTCACTTGAACTCTACGCAGGGGCCTTCCCGCTCGCTAGACTCGCGCTTGCGTATTCTCCTGCCGCGTCGATTTACGCTAGCGTAGAGTGGCCCGTGCATAACCTCGCTCACGTAGACTCTCCCTTGCTCGCGTAGAGCCTTGCGTGCGTAAAGTTTCACTTGGGTGCTCGTGCGCGTAAATTTTCGCTTACATAGGGTGCTTGCTATGCGTAGAGCCTCGCCCGCGTAGAGTTATCTCTCGCGTAGGGCTCCCGCTTGCGTAGAAGCGGTCTTTCCTTGGTCTTGCTCATGCATAACCTTGCTCGCGTAGAGATATCTAACTCCGTGTCTTGCTCGCGTAAAGCCATTTTTACGTTCAGGGCCTCATAGCCTAGCGTAGTTTCATTTGCGTAGAGGCTTGAGCCTTATGCGCACTTATTTGTTTCGTTGTTCTTGTACCTCTTGTTATGGACTTGATAACTTGAATTGATTGACATGACTGGACTGATAATTATACATGGCACAATATAAGAAGTGAACTGACATAACATGACATGACTTGACAAGACATGATAAGCAAGCCTGATGGGAACTATTGAATGCTGTTGCGACGACTAGCATGGCATGACAAGAATGAATGGCCTGGACACCGTGGATGATTATGTTTGTACAAGTGAACCAGTATTGTCTCGTATCATGTCTAGGGCAGGGACCCCTGAGTACCACGGTCAGGGGTACCTAATAAAATTGACTAAGGCTAATAACTAGAATCATCCAGTATTCATGAAAAGATTTTCCAGCTACAGGCAATCCCGTTATCTGGGCGCGTAAGTGGACTTATGGCCTGCCGATGAGTAGGGCATATTTTCAGCACACTGTCATGTGTTGCACCCTTCATGAACGGATAATTCGACATGGATAACCTGGATGGTCTGCAGGGCTTGTGGCTGTTAGAATAATCTCATTACATCTTGCTAGTAACTAGGCCTGTGATAACCCTAGTTAGTTAAAGTATCAAGCCGTACTCATTGCTTGGCCGAGATTGATTAGATGGAGTCTAACCCAGTCTAGTCTTGTCCTGATCCTGTACAAGATTATTATATTACCTGATTGCTTGTGCTTTATTTTATCGATAAATGGTGCAAAACCAAGTTCCCTTCAGATAAAGGGTTACAACCCCGATCCTTGATTGGTTTAAGGGTTGTAACTTGGTTATCGGAATAGTCCCATGGTTATCTTATCGTATATCGTCATAATTTTCCATATATTCTATTTTATTATATAATTATGTTCTGTGCTAATTACTGGTTTAGTTCTCAAGTGAACCCTCCTTTGTGGCACTTGCTCTTTCTGGGGTCTGATCCAGCTGGTTTTGTATGGCCAGATACCGGAGTAGCTCCAGAGGATCTTCCTACCTTTCAGCCAGATGGTGACCACCAGGCGTAACCAAGGCAATGAGTGGGCTTCCCTTTTGTTCTTCCACTTTATTGTAAAAATATTCTTTTGAGGCGTTTAGCCGGCGAGCACGTGTTAGCTCGTATTGCACTTTAATTATTGTCTGCCTACGGGCTGTAACATGATTAACAAATCCTAGGGTTGATCATGTATGACTGAAACTCTTGCTAGTCTTCAAATTTTGTACGACTAGCTTCATGATCATCCAAATATGTAGTGTATGGGATGCCTTACTATTGTATATTTGATGCTCTAATATCTTGTAACTGATATTCCTTGCGTGAGATTGAGACAATAGGCTTGTTTATGACTATAAGAGGCTGATGGCTTGTAGCTAAACCCTCATGTATCTAGACAGCCGTGACCGTATAGCGAGGTGGATTCTATTTTAATATACGTAGCTGGCTATGTATATCCCTGCTCTCCAGTATTCTGGTTCTAGGGCGTTACATGATTTAAGTGGTGGCCCATGCAGGTCTTGTGAATCAAGATATGTGAGGGTCTACCGAATAGATGTCTCAATCAGTACTTGCCCTTGATCTCTGCTCGTATCCTCTGAATTCCTGAATTCTTGACCTGATCACATGCGTGTATCTTTAATCTGTCCTGGTCCTTCCTTATTGTTCCCTGTGTCAGTCTTCTTCAGCGACATTGTTCCTGGTCCTACCGATCGGCAAGGCGGAGCACCTCCCGTGGGCCAGCAGCAACCTGGAGATCAAGCCCAGTATTCAGGAGTAGCCTCCAGAGTCATGCCTACTGGGGGTCAAGAGACACCAGTTCAGCTAGTCCAGCCTACAGAGCTCGATGATGGCACCTTGGTGGGTCTCAGCAGGACATTGCTAGCATCTCAAGATCGTCAGGGCGATGCCCTGTACCAGACAGTACAAGATGCTTTGAACAGAGGCGGTCATCAAGGAAACCAGGCAGCCAACAGCTTCAAGCGTTTGAATCCTCCCTTCTTCGATGGTAGCGAAGATGCTATTGCCACAGATGTTTGGCTGCAGGATACAAAAGTAATTCTAGAAGCGACAAAGATGCTCGAGAACGAGAAGGTGACGGTAGTACGCCTACAGCTATTGGATCTTGCCCGCAGCTGGTGGGCGGTACAGGCCGTTGGATTAGTGGTACCTATTGTATGGACAGTATTTTGTGAAAGATTCCAGACCAAGTACTTCGATGCTATAGCTCGATATGATCTACAGACGAGGTTCACCAATTTGAAGCAGATGGGCAGGACGGTCGACGGATATGCGGCCGAGTTTTCGAGACTTAGTCGGTTTGCTCCCACCTTGGTAGCGACTGAGTTCGACAGAGCCCAGCGGTTCCAACAGGGGCTCCATTTAAAGATTTTATTGGCAGTAGAGTAGTTTGAGCATCAGACTTTTGATACGGTATTGAGAGCAGCCAGGAGGCACAAGTATACCTCCCAGAGGATCGTAGACAGGACCGGAGGTCGGAAGCGATCTCATAGCCATATGAACCATTCTTCAGCACCAGCCCCGACAACTAGGGCTTTGACAATTGAAACTCCGAGGCGGGCGGCCTCAGTAACGTCGATTCAATATTCGACCCCGACGAACCCTCAGCAGCAGAAGCAGAAGCACTCTTCCGCAGTGGGATGTTCATATTACGGGAAGCCAGGACATGTCGTGGCAGAATGTCGCAGAGCACAGGGATTGTGCTTGGTTTGTGAAGCACCAGACCACAGGGTTGGAAACTGCCCAAACAGGGGAAGTTCCTCTTCTTCGACCTTTTTTAGTCCTTCGGTGAGAGGACCAGCACCAGTCCAGCAGCAACAACAGTTTCTGAGGCCCTTGCCGCCTCAGTCCCAAGTATTTCAGCAGCAGAACTCCCAGCAGTATGTACAAGCCCAAGTCCTGATTCAGAACAGACAGAGAGGTTTTCAGCAGAGGAGACCTGCACCCAGAGGACATGGTCAGGCAATGGCGATGATCGTAGAAGAAGGATTGGCACCAGGTGAGGTAGTGGCAAGTACTATTCTCGTCAACTCCTCTCCAGCATCAGTATTATTTGATTCTGGTGCATCGTATTATTTATGTCTGCACGATTCGCGACACGGATAGGACTGGAGCCCGAGTTATTATCAGTAAGGCTCAATATACTTACTGGTAACGGTCTTGTGGGAGTAATAGAGTAGTTTTCCTCGTGTCGGAATCGTGGTTAGCGGTATAGAGTTCCCCGCTAGATTGATAGAGTTCCCGATGGCCGATTATAATGTGGTCTTAGGAATGGATTGGTTAAGGAACCAGTATGCTAGGATAGACTGCTATGTTGGCATGGGTTATTTTTAGCATTCCAGGCGAGCCAGAGCTTTCCTTTTCCCGAGGCAAAGTTGAACCTTCTCCTCCAGTATTACGGAATGGCAGTAGCAGCAGTACAGTTACCCCGAATAGTCGAGGAATTTTTAGAAAATTTTCAGAAGAGCTTCAGGAATGCCACCAGAGCGAGAGATCGAGTTTACTATCGACTTGATCCCAGGGACAGCCCCAGTGTCGGAGAGAGTCTACAGGATGGCGCCGTCAGAGTTAGAAATATTGTACAAGATGATTAAAGAACTCAAGACCAAGGGATTCATTTGTACAAGTAGATCGCTTTGGGGAGCCCCAATGCTTCTTATGAAAAAGAAGGATAGTACGTCCAGATTATGTGTAGATTATCGTACCTTAAACTCAGTGACAATCAAGAACAGATACCCTCTTCCGATGATATATGACTTATTTGATCAACTCAAGGGGGCAGCAGTATTCTCGAAAATTGACTTGCGGTCAGGATACCATCAGATCAGAGTCAGAGAGCAGGACATCCCAAAGACAACTTTTTGATCTAGATATGGGCATTGGAAGTTCCTTGTTATACCATTTGGAGCAACCAATGTGCCAGCTGTATTCATGGACCTCATGAATCGTATTTTCATGCCATACTTGGATCAGTTCATAATTGTGTTTATAGATGACATCCTGGTCTACAGCAAGAGTGAAGCGGAGCATGAGCAGCATCTCAGAATTGTCCTCCAGATTCTTCGAGAGCACCAGTTATATGCGAAGTTCAGTAAATGCAAGTTCTGGCTCGATCGTATTTCGTACTTAGGTCATATTATTACCAGAGGAGGAGTGGAAGTGGATCCCCAGAAGATCGTGGCTATTGAGACATGGCCAGTACCCAACACGGTGGCGGAAGTTTACAGCTTTATTGGCTTGGTCGGCTACTACCGGCGATTTATTTCGGACTTTGCTCGAATTTTAGCACGTATGACCCAGTTGACCCGCAAGGATGTGCAGTTTGCTTGGACAGCAAAATGTCAAGAATCTTTTGAGAAGTTAAAGCGAGGCTTGATGACGGCACCCATTCTCACGCTTCCAGATGGGATCGGAGAATTTTTAGTGTATTGTGGTGCTTCAGGCAGAGGTTTAGGATGTGTTTTGATGCAGCATGGGAAGGTAATTGCTTATGCATCACGTCAGCTTCGTGATCATGAGAGGAATTACCCGACCCACGACTTGGAGTTGGCAGCAGTAGTGTTTGCACTTAAGCTTTGGAGACACTACTTGTATGGAGATATGGTGGAGATTTTTACCGACCATAAGAGCTTGAAGTATGTTTTTATCCAGAAGGATCTCAATATGCATCAGAGAATGTGGCTAGAGCTACTTGTGGATTATGATGTCAACCTGCAGTATCATCATGGAAAGGCCAACATTGTAGCAGATGGGTTGAGTAGAAGAGCTGGAATTTATTTTCTAACAGCGCAACCAGAGTTATTAGAGTTATTAGCAGATCTTCAGAAGATGGGTATAGAAGTTGTCCTTTCTACCAATGTGGCATTGATAGCCAGTATGCAAGTTCAGTCCACTATAGTTGAGAGAATCAAGTTAGCTCAGTCAACAGATTCTAAGCTTTAGCGGCTCAGAGCAGAGTATGAGGCAGGACAAAAACCAGAGTTATGTATCCATGAGGATGGTACACTTCGGCATGGGAGGCATCATTGTGTACCCAGTAGAGATATCAGACAGGAGATCATGGCAGAAGCTCACAGTTCTCAGTATTCTATTCATCCCGGTGGCACGAAGATGTACCGTGATATCCGTCAGCACTTTTGGTGGAATGGCATGAAGAGGGATATATCCCGGTTTGTCTCTCGGTGTTTGGTTTGCCAACAAGTTAAAGCTGAGCATCAGAGACCGGCTGGACTTTTTCAGCCCTTGCCGATTCCAAAATGGAAGTGGGAGCATATAACCATAGATTTTATGACTGGATTACCAAGATCCCTAGTTGGAAGAGATACTATTTGGGTTATTATAGACATGATCACGAAGGTAGCTCACTTTTTTTTCGTTCAGAGTTGGTCAGTCGATAGCTCAGCTAGCAGAGATGTACCTCAGACAGATTTTCAGACTTTACGGTGTTCCAGT
This sequence comes from Iris pallida, assembly GCA_029216955.1. Classification (NCBI taxonomy): domain Eukaryota; kingdom Viridiplantae; phylum Streptophyta; class Magnoliopsida; order Asparagales; family Iridaceae; genus Iris; species Iris pallida. The sequence continues at coordinate 19,457,880 of JANAVB010029815.1, read as the reverse complement.
CAGTATCACCTCGGACAGAGATTTAAGATTTACTTTACACTTTTGGCGCAACCTGCAAGAGAGTTTGGGAACTCACCTCTAGTTCGGCTCAGCTTATCATCCACAGACAGATGGTCAGTCTGAATGTACCATACGAACCTTGGAAGATATATTGAGATCTTGTACACTCGACTTCGGTGGTTCGTGGGAGGATCACCTGCACCTGGTGGAGTTCTCGTACAACAACAGTTTCCAAGCCAGCATCCAGATGGCACCGTTCGAAGCACTGTATGGTAGGAAGTGCAGATCTCCTTTAGCTTGGAATGATATCGACAAGAGACAAATGCTTGGTCCCGAGATGGTAACCCGAACTATTGAGGTGGTCAAAAGAGTCAGAGATCATCTTCGAGTTGCACAAGATCGCCAGTGCCATTGGGCCGATTCTCATCGACGTCTCCTTGAATTTTCTATCGGCGACCATGTATTTCTTAGGATCTTACCTAACCGTGGCGTAATTCATTTTGGCATACGGGGAAAGCTTAGTCCTAGGTATATAGGGCCGTTCGATATCCTCGAGCGAGTAGGTGATGTGTCCTATCGTCTCGCTCTTCTGCCGTTGTTGCGTGAGGTACATGATGTCTTCATGTATCCCAATTGCGATGGTATATCCCAGATCCGAGTCATGTCCTTGATCATTCAGAATTGGTTGTTGGTACCAGCCTTTCGTATAAGGAGAGACCCATATCCATATTGGACCGAAGAGAGAAGATACTCAAGAACATGACTATTAGTTTAGTCCGTATTGCTTGGGGTCATCACTCTCTAGGTGAGTCAATATGGAAACGTGAGGATGATATCCGATCGCGATATCCCGATCTGTTTAACTCGTAAGGTATAATGTCCTTCTTATGCCTTATACCCTCAGCTTCCTTGCTTGCATGAATGATTGCTTGATTGATTGCCTTGTTATAACTTGCTTGTGAATAATATAGCTTGTCCTTGTCTCTCTAGCCTCTTAATTAAATTCTGAGATCAGAATTCTTTTAATGTAGGTAGAGTTGTAATGCCCGTAGTTCGTATTACGTATTTTGGTATACGTGTACGGAATCCCGACCCATAATTAGACTTGTCTTGCTTAGCTAGATCCTGGTTTAATTTTGCCTTGGTTTATTTTGGGTTCATCCTGGTTCGATTTGTCTTGACTGGCTAGTCTTGGGTTTTGTATTGGCATGGGTTAGTTATCATTTCCTAGTTCATGTGGTTCATCCTAGTCTTGGCCTGCATTGGGTTCGGTTAAGTTCGGCTTGGTTGGGCTCGGTTTGGGTTGATATGCAAACCCCTACCTACCACCATCCCTCATTTATTAACCCAACTAATATTCTCTCTCTTCATTCATTACTCATTTACTCCTCCTTTCTTCTTCTTCCTCATCTCCTTCTCCACCTACCCCACCGTAGGCAAGTGCAACTTGCTATCACAAGAGAACACCATGCTTTTATGGATCATTTAGCTTCCTTTTCTGATTTCAAATTACTTTAGAACTTGGCTTTTCTCATTTTTATGCATGGATTTTTGTAGATATAGGTTTTAGCATTCTTTCATTTTCATGGTTTGATCTACTAAACTTGCTAGTTTTTGAAAACTGAGAGTTCCATGTGGTAGACATTCTGATGTTACGCAAGTTTGGTTTTGGAATGGTTGGATTTCCCCGGGACTTGACCGAGATGAGACTTTCTTGAGCTCTTCAGCTTTTGCACCTGTTTGTACCGGCCTTGGGGAGAAGATGAAGTTTTGATGCACATGTTCTTACGTGCTAGCGTAGTATTAAGTTTTACGCCTACGTTTTACGTGCCAGCGTATCATTTACCCCTTTACGCACACGTTTTCACGTGTCCGCGTAGTATTTTCTTTTTACGCACACACATTGCGTGCCAGTGTAATCCTTCTACGCTGAGTTCACTTGAACTCTACGCAGGGGCCTTCCCACTCGCGTAGACTCGCACTCGCGTATTCTCCTGCCGTATCGAGTCACGCTAGCGTAGAGTGCCCCGTGCGTAGCCTCGCTCGCGTAGACTCTCCCTTGCTCGCGTAGAGTCTTGCGTGCATAAAGTTTCACTTGGGTCCTCGTGCGCGTAAAGTTTCGCTTACATAGGGTGCTTGCTATGCGTAGAGCCTCGCCCGCGTAGAGTTGCCTCTCGCGTAGGGCTCCCGCTTGCGTAGAAGCGGTCTTTGCTTGGTCTTCCTCACGCATAACCTTGCTAGCGTAGAGATATCTAACTCCGTGTATTGCTCGCGTAAAGCCATTTTTACGCTCGGGGCCTCATAGCCTAGCGTAGTTTTATTCGCGTAGAGGCTTGAGCCCTATGCACTTGTTTGTTTCGTTGTTCTTGTACCTCTTGTCACTGACTTGATAACTTGAATTGATTGACATGACTGGACTGATAATTATACATGGCACGGTATAACAAGTGAACTGACATAACATGACATGATATGACTTGACAAGACACGACAAGCAAGCCTGATGGGAACTATTGAATGCTGTTACGACGGCTAGCATGACATGATAAGAATGAATGGCCTGGACACTGTGGATGATTGTGTTTGTACAAGTAAACCAGTATTATCTCGCATCATGTCTAGGGCAGGCCCCCCTGAGTACCACGGTCAGGGGTACCTAATAAAATTGACTAAGGCTAATAACTAGAATAACCCAGTATTCATGAAGAGATTTTCCAGCTACAGGAAATTCCGTTATCTGGGCGCGCAAGTGGACTTATAGCCTGCCGACGAGTAGGGCACATTTCCAGCATACTGTCATGTGTTGCACCCTTCATGAACAGATAATTCGACCTGGATAACCTGGATGGTCTGCAGGGCTTGTGGCTGTTGGAATAATCCTATTGCATCTTGCTAGTAACTAGGCCTGTGATAATCCTAGTTAGTTAAAGTATCAAGCCGTACTCATTGTTTGGCCGAGATTGATTGGATGGAGTCTAACCCAGTCTAGTCTTGTCCTGATCCTGTATAAGATTGTAATATTACCGCATTGCTTATGCTCTATTTTATCAATAAATAGAGGAAAACAAAGTTCCCTTCAGATAAAGGGTTACAACCCCGGTCCTTGTTTGGTTTAAGGGTTGTAACTTGGTTATCGGAATAGTCCCTCTGATGACCTGGTGATCTCTCCAGGTGTGTGCTCTTGACTTTTTGTAGGTGTTCTAGCCAAGACGGTGATCTTCTATATTCTTTCGAAGATGATTGTTCTTGGATCATCCATGCTACTCTTGCCAAATTATTTCTTTGTTAATGTATTACTTTTCCTTTAAGTTAGTTGGTAGTAGATTTGTCTCCACCCAACGAACCTGTAAATAACAATTCATAGTTAATTTATGAGATCGTTATTCTTTATTTTGTGGATGAGATTAGTGTGCCATGGTTATACTATATTTTATAGCTTATGTATATTTATTATACGGCTGGCATGTCTACGTTCCTAGTCCTACGTATTTTGGAACTGGGGTGTTACATGTTTTTGTGGTAGCCCATGCAGGTCTACGATAAATTATTTGGTTACTTTATCGTACCAAACAAGCCTGCATATAGGATTAGATTCTAGGATCTCATCCACGTACTAGACCTCCTTTCGCGATTCCATTTTGAAAGTCTCACTTGACTCCTTGATTTGCATCTTGCTTGATCCTTCTATCATAATTCTTGTCTTCCCTTCATACTTGATAGAGGTTAGAAAGGTGACTCATAATAGGTAAGACATGTTCTATTGTCCCATAACACTACTAGTTTAACTCTTATAAGTTGGGTAGAATGCTTCATAACCTTGCATCCCATTGTCCTTATAACCCCTTTAGGAAGTATAGTTGAATAATAATGGTAGATTACCTAGGCTATGGAGTTTTAGAGGTTCATACCCCTCTGGTCGACCAAAGCCTTAAACAAGAAGACAGTAGGACAACTGCATAGGCACGAACACCAGACAAGACTTAGGGTCCGTTTGGATAGTCTTTCTAAAATTTTGTCCTGAAAATAGTTTTCTGAAATTAAGTTATAAAGTTGTTTTGGGAGTATAAAAACTAGGACTTTGCGTTTGGTTACTTTTATCTGAAAGATAGTTTTCTGGAAGAAAAAAATTAGGATTATGTTTGGTAATAAAATTTTAGTAAATAATTTGTGTAATATTTTCTGTCATATTTTATGTGTCCTCCATGTTTCATGTATCCTCCATGTTTCTTGTATCACCGCCCACGGCGAGGTCACCGCACCAACCACGGCGAGGTCACCAAGGAGCTGCTCGTCGAGCTCGATCGATATCTGCTCGTGTCCAGGTGCACCAAAATTCGTCGAAACGGCCGTGTCTAGACCCAGACTCCGATCTACCACAGGGACATCAAGTCCACCAACATCCTGCTAGACATGGAGCTCAATGCCAAGGTCTCTGACTTTGGCCTCTCGAGGCTGACCGTGCCCCGGATCAGCCATGTATCCACCTGCGCCTAGGGCACGTGGGGTACCTCGACCCCGTCTACTACCGGAACTACCAGCTCACCGACAAGAGCGACGTCTACAGCTTCGGCATTGTGCTGCTCGAGCTCCTCACGTCGGAAATGGTCGTAGACTTCTCCAGGGACCCCGACAACGTGAACCTCGCCGTGTACGCCACGAGGAAGTAAGCGTCGAACGGGATGTGATGCCGCTGACAAAAAGCTTATGAGAAGAAGAACCTGAAGAAGAACCTTGAAGAAGAAGAAGAACAACAAATTTATGAGAAGAAGGAAAAACTGAGGAGGAGGAGAAGAAGAAGAAGAAGAAGAAGAAGGGGAGAAGGAGAAGAGGGACTCACATGTGAGGAGAGAGAACCCAGCACCAACCCCCTCTCCCCCAGTTCGAGTCCCAATCCCCAAGGAGTGCTTTTTATTTGTGAGGGAAAAAAATTTCTCCCAAAACACCTTTTACCTACGTCCAGAAAGCTGAGTTATAATGTTGGATTTTAATTTTTTTTGAAAGTTATTTCAGAGTTGATTGATGCCAAACGCTATTTTTCAAGTACTGTACCATTTGCATCCGGAAAGCTGCGTTTAAAATTAGAACCAAACGGGCCCTTAGATTCTTAAGGAACTTGAATTAGTTGTATCTCTTTTCATCATTATCTCACATGCTCATATTTTACCATCTTGACCAATACTGCTATTATAACATAGTTTTGCGAGCTTACTCTTCTATCGAGCTTGTTCAAGACATATGTAATTTGGGCGCGTCCACAAATATATTATCTAATCAGAACCGGTGCATGATGGTCTGATCAACCTAGTGCACTTGGTTCGCTCTTCGTATAATTACTCTACGTGGATTGAGATATATTTAAACTTGTCCTTTAGGATCTCATCCGCAATGGTCTTGACAAACTTCCTTTTTGAACTATTCAATCGCCCTTGAAACCCATAATTGCAATTCGATCCCATCTCCCTCGAACTCTTATTGTTTTTCGTCACTTATTTCTAAAAACAAATGCTCGTAGACACGAAGTATTCTTCTAATCGTTTCCATCTATTCGAAATCGGAGAACTATCTTCAAACTTGACTCATATCTACCATATCACATTATCTATTACGTCGTGTAGTATTCTTTTATAATCAAGAGTCGAGGTACAATATCACGACTTTGAATTTTTCTAACCTCATTAAACCTAAAACCGTGTCTTAGTTCTGTAGAGAATGGATTGTAAGCCCTCAAAATTTTAGGATTTGCTAGTATTACCGATTGATTAGGATAAGTTGGTTTCTATTAGGATGATAAATTAGTACCTCGTGAGCACCCACTTTCTATCTAGATCATTTGGTGTCCTCGACCATAACATTACTATTCGGAGCACGAGACCAGCTGTTATCTTCCAACAAATTCCATATACAAGACTTAGAGGAGCTTTCATTTAGGCATATCATGTCCCACTCAAACACGTCCCCTTGTACTCTATTTTTATGATACGACTTTTAGGTCAAAAAGGCTAGCTATAACCCTTACCGTAATACCAATGTACTTTCCGATCTCAATTCGGAATCCAATCTTGACTCAATTCTTTCGACCCAATATATGGCTGTAATCTACTCGAAGTCCACAACACATATGTGTAACTCCACTTCCCGGTTTTGAGAAAAATTAATTCGATTTCTAATAATTACAATTGTTATCATTAAGTTTCAAATAATAAGTTAGTTTTAAATAATAAATTTTGGTGATATATTTTAGAGGGAATTAATTTTGAGCAGAATTTTCAAATTTGAAAGTTTGTTGTAACAAACTTAGTGGTCCCCACTCCTTTTAAAATTTTTCTAACTGATTTTAACTAAAGTCCTGAAATAAATGAAAAGGGGGAGGGGAATTTTGTAAAAATTATTTGAGTGGAGGGGTTAAGAGATAAATAATGAAAAGGGGGAGGGGGTAAGTGCAAAAATTACTATTGGAGGAGGGATTAAAATGGAAAAATGGGAGAGTATTATAATTGGAATGAATGGATTAGTTTTCTTCAGCAGCTTATAATTTTTTTCCTTCGAGTTCTTTCTTCTTCCCAAAGCTCGGCGACAATCCCGACGACGACGACGGTGGGATCTTCTCCGGCCACTCCTCCTTCACAACGACGACGACGGCGAGAGTCTCATCGGCGGCGATCAACGTTTCGTGGAGGCAATCCTTGTTCCCTGACTGCTCATAGTTGGAACTGTCGATGCTTCTTGAAATCTTAATTTTCTTTGATTTTCTTAGTTTAGACGAATTTGGGGTTTGATTTGGCTGAAGAAAAGTATTTGATTTAATTCTATATTCATATGTAATTTATGTATAAATCCTTGATTAGTTTGGTAGGGTTTAATGGTGTATGTGGTGTTCTTTTCAAAATCTGAGGTTTGGTAGTAGCCGTTACATTCGAAGACTAGGGTTCATATGTGGCTTCAGTTTCCTGAGACTCCAGATATAGATAGTTGGTTCAGTTGATGAACCCGAGACTGCATATGCAGTATTTGATTTAGATTGAGTTTTTATATGCAATGTTTTAGTTAATTGTTGATGAACCTGAGACATTTGTACCAAGGGCTTGATTCTATTAATGAACCTGACATTGTGTATATATTGGTTCAGTGGATGAAACTAAAATTATATATCCAATATTGATTCAGTCTAGATCTAACATTGGCAGTGTTTTGGTTCAGTCGACTTCACATGCAGTTAGTTCAGTTTATTGAGCTTGGGATTGTATATTCAGTCTCAGTACAATAGTATGGAGGCATTTTAGTTTTAATGTCTAAACTAGTTAGTTTATTATGGATAATATGTTGTTAGGAGTTTACCAACATTTGGGCTTAATACTAATTATCAGAATAGGTATAATTAAGAAATTATATTGGTTATATTTTTAATCAACTTATAACAAATAGGACAGTTGTAATATTGCTTTTTATCTAGAGCTGTCAACTCAACTGTCTAATAGCTGAAATACATGTGAATAGTTTTATATATATATATATATATATATATATATATATATATATATATATATATATATATATATATATATATATATATATATATATATATATATATATAAGTACATATCAGTTATATATACAACTTGTAACCTTAGGTAGATTAGAGTATAGCTAATATCTTATGATTACTATAAAATTAGGCATGATTGGAATTAACTTGGTAACAAGTTCAACTTATTTATATTTTAACCAGCTTGTACTTAAAATAAACAGAAGGACATCTAGCTCCGATCTTCACCCGTACTTTCCTGGAGCAAGGCAAGTACACTCTATGGTCTTGTACATTTCATTATATCATGTGCTTCCTTGATTGACACACTGCGACACGACATGTTTTTGGTGCTCATGTTCCTTGTCAACCCCTTGACCAAATATTCTCCTATATTTTTTTCTTTCTTTTTCTTGTTTATTATTATTTGTCTCACATATAAAATTTTATGCTTTATATTAGTTGTTTACATTAAAAAACCAGCAAAAGGACCAATGGGTAATAACATAGTTGATAGGGACCTGTATGCAAAAGTCCCTATTTCAAATTTCCTTTAAATCCTGTGCTCGTATTCAAAAAAGATTATGATAACCTTCACCAATGATTTGGATGGGAGTAGATCAAATCTTTCTGATCTTCTCCAGAAGATCGAAACCAGTATATAAGAGGGATGGTAGCCGACCCCAAACCCCCTAAAAAAATAATTTCTCCTCAACGAACCCTAAGGAGGCTACCATCCATTGAGAGCTCAGTGGATTCTTCATCTAGAGGCTGCCTAAGTGACTACAACCTACAGGAACTCTTCGAGAAGTAAGCCAACCTACTCTTCAACTCACGAATTTTTCTGTTATTGATTGAATTAGGATGGTAAGGTAGATGATTGATAAAATTCCTAAGTAGTTATTGAGTAATGGAAGCAATTACTGAATTTTTGAATTAAAACCGAGCAGACCTATGTCATCGGGTTCGTAGGGATTAGATATTAGATTCTTATGCCTAGTAAGATATCCATCAGGATGTAAGAAGAATTATAGGAACATATGTTCATAACAAGTACCAGGTACAACCATGATACTTGGTGTCCATGTCCCACAAAGAGGGGAGGGGTAATCAGGATTGGGCTGTAACAGAAGACTAAACAGAGGTGCAAAGAAGTTGGTGTGCAACACATGAGAGGACCTGTAAGCTGGTTTCCTTTTATCCCATCTGTTTCATTACTAGCATATCTATTGAAACTATAGTTGCAACAGGGAATAATTGGGAATCACTCGAGACCATGGGTTGGACCCTTTAGAGTACTGAGTTCAAATCAAATGATACCTTTATGGCTGTTGGCATTGCTCCAGTGATATGATTTACAGGTCTCCTATATCTATACTCATAGTATCATTCCTGCCAGTGTTTCTAAGAAATTTCTTAGGTTATTTTGACACATAACATTTATACTAACTTCATTCGAGGCCAACTAATGCTCTTTCACTCCCCTTAGCTGCTGCACATCTAATCCGTACACAGACACATAGATTTCTATTGTGTTTCTTCCTGCCATAGTTTCCCCCAGGAATAATTCATTTGATAGCAGGGCACACACCACCATCTACTGAATCTCCTTCCAAGTCCTGTAGACATTCCCAATATATGTACGTTGTCACTAGATCCTCTAATCCATTTACTGCATACCTTGCATACATCTGCAGGTTGTATATTCCACACATCACACACAAGGTATCCTTGGTCCCCTTCTCTCACATCTACATGGGAATACTCACATTAATGTGATAATATCAATTTCGACATTCCTCCCACATAATACACCCACATGGTAGTACAATGAAATCAGCAAAGTCCTGGATAGACTGATAGACCAAGACTGATTTGAACTATAAACTTAACCTACGGTAATATGTTATTTGAGCATGTATCAGGAAAATCTACATCTAGGTGTCAGGAGGATTTAAGTTTCTATTAGGGTCATTTTTCAGTTAAGTGCCAATTTAAAGGGCCATTCCTTATTATTCAGAAGGATGACATGATGTTATTACTGGAATGGAAGGATAAGGAGAGAGATGTCTAGCATGCTGCAAATTAGGCAATTTCTTAAGACCTTCAAGTTAATCAATTAGAGCTAATAGAGCTTTATTGGCACTTTAAAATTGACTGATGCAATCAGGTTTTCTTACCAGTTTGCATTGATAGTTGTTTGGCCATGTTTATATTTTACTGATCTTTAATCTTGTTCAGTAATGCTTCAATTAATTGTGTTTTACGGTCAAGAGCAATTTCGATAAGTAGGAGGCTTCTTTCATCTCCTGAATCTTACACCGATGTCGAAGAATCTAGTAAGAACACCTTCTATCAAATTGTAGATGCTCGTCTTACTTTAAAGGTGTTCTTGCTTTCAAGTTCTACTTAACCTTGATGCACAGTTAGTTCTTCTTATGATTCCTGAGGCCTGTATTTAGTAATTGGACAAACAACTGATGATGCACCAAAATTGGAATGGTTTTTTTTAGTGTAAAAGGGATTGGGGCTTTGGGTTAAGAGCTCTGTACACTGTTAACTGTACGTCTCAAGCAACTGTGCAGGGCATACTAAAATTCATGTTCAGTTATTGTATCTGTCCTTCCCTTTGTATTTCAGTTTCTCTAAAATAGCAACTGGTTCAGTCCTTTTTGAACAATAGAGGATAGTCCATGCTATTGATAGGTTAGATTGGAATACCTTGTTCAGTCCTCATATCATTACATTTCAGTCCTTGAAGACTTGTGGACCAGTCGAGTATTTTGTTCAGGTTTTTGTAGGGGGGCTGCCCTGCATCCTAGTTATTTCAGTCCCCTGCCCTTCACTTGATCACTGCCATATGCTGAACTTACCAGCAGGTAGAACCCGATAGCAGCTTCCCCTACCAGAGATACATACACATATACTCCCAACCATATTAACCTGTACTAGATGCCTATACTGCCTATTAGCCTACATTGCCTAATTGTATACTGCCTATTGGTACACTGCCTACTTTTCCTTTCCATTACAGGCTTTATATGGATATGGTTCACATCAGTCCAGATTTGAGTAGAGGTCCAGGTAGGTATCACTCCATTAGTATGTCCAACGGTCGAGTAGGTGGGTGTGTATCAAAAACCCTGGTATCTGAGGGCCTGGTATCAGAATTAGGTCCTATTTAAATTTTGGAAAATCCTGTAGCCAATAGGAAGGGATGAACAAAGTTGAAATAAGACTCATCTTACTTGTATACATAAACTGGTAGGAAATAGCCTGGTAAATAATACTGTACATGGGAACACAGGTGTCCTGGAGTAGATGTCATTATTCAAGAGTATGTAGTAGTGGCAGTCCCAGTTGTTTAAGGAAAACAGTTAAGAAAGATATGTAAGAATTGAGTGTAGTAAAGGGAGTTTTGAAGAAACCAGTTCAGCCCATAATATAAGTAGAGTACCACAAGAGGTATATAGATATCGACATTGGGGTATGAGTACAAGGAGATAGATACATGTATATGTCAGTAATGAATATACAGATGCAATGGGGTTTTGCAAATTGTTTAAGTACCACATTAAGGCAGGCCAATAAAGGACCCCCTCTTAATAAACACTAAAGCTAGAGATTACACGCCTAAGAAAAATAGACAACCTAGGCCACACATCAAACAAGTTAATAAAGTTGGCTTATTTTCCCACAGACATCATGTATTGATCATTATAAATTTATAAACAGAATACTTGGACTTGATACGGATTTTGAACCGTACCAGCAGCTCAGGACCTAAGGCAAGTATACCTTGCCTTTCTACACAGCTTTATTTACATGCACTGTCTATTATTTTATCCAGTTTTCTCATATTGTTGCTATGTATCTTTTCTATCAAGCTGGTATATTTTATCATTGCTTTAGACAGTGTTCACAGTTAGCCTTGTGTCTTATTGGTCGTATCTTGATTGAGTCGTGCCTCCGTGTCTTGAACCTTGAAGCTAACCTGCGAGTCCACGATATGGACGAGGGTTAGTAGTTATTGGTCCACACCTGCGAGTCCACACTAGGGACGAGGGTGATGCTAGCCTGCGAGTCCACGATAGGGATGAGGGTTAGTAGTAGATACTAGCCTGCGAGTCCACACAAGGGACGAGGGTTAGTGGTATAGGGTTTACGCCTGCGAGTCCATACTAGGGACGAGGGTGATGCTAGCCAGCGAGTCCACGATAGGGACGAGGGTTAGTCGTAGATGCTAGCCTGCGAGTCCACACTAGGGATGAGGGTTAGTGGTATAGGGTTTACGCCTGCGAGTCCACACTAGGGACGAGGGTGATGCTAGCCTGCGAGTCCATACTAGGGACGAGGGTTAGTAGTTTAAACCTGCGAGTCCATGCTAGGGACGAGGGTTTGAGTATTCGATCTGATTATCCGTTGACATCTTGACATGAGTTCTCTAGTCCTTGTTCAGCAGTTCATCTATGTGTAGACAGTGTATAGTTTCGTACTTTATTCAGTGCTCGGTTTTACTTATTTATTCTATATTTTCTCCATGCATAATAAACTGTTAGAAATGCTCGTTTTTATGTATCTTGCTAGTCCTCTGAGGACCTGATGATCTCTTCAGGTTAGCCGAGTTTGAGTCAGGAGCAGGTGAGCGGATTTGAGTTAGCTTGCAGATAGCGGTGCTTTGCAGTCGTGGTTACTTGGTTAGCAGGTTGTACTCAGTTAGTCCATTTCATGTATTTTCCTATTTTTCCGTCTACTGGGAGTGGATTTGTGTCCACCGGACGTGACAGTGATTCTTGATATTCAGTTATATTCATTATTGTTCAGTTCATGTCTTTTTCATTGATCTTGATTGATTCGATTATTCTGTGGATGAGATATAGTTTTCCCGTGATTCTAGATTGCCGTGACTTGAGTATAGACAGCGTACTACTGCCGACACTGCGGCGTAGGCTGGGCTTGGACACGTCTTGAACTCAAAAAGTGGGTGTGGGTCGTGACAAGTTTTTTTGGTGGCCCATACAGGTCTCCGTTAATCACTTCGGTTACGTCACTGTACCGTCGTGAGCCTGCGAATAGGACTAGACACATAGAATCTCATCCGCATGTCTTGACTCCTTGTAAATCCTAAGTCCTTGATTTCATTGAATCCTTGATTTGCATCTTGCTTGAAAATCTCTTCAATGGCTAAAAGTGTTTTCTTTGATTAGCAGTTAAGATGGACTCTCAAGACAGGAACAATGCTGCACTGAATACCCCACCGGCTGTAGGAGGCTCTTTCACGTACATGACTCCACCGACACATGAAGGCCAGCTCACTCATGCGAGTAATCAACCGCAATTCTCGAGATTCCGCAGAGGCAATATTCCACCGCCTCCACAGTTCCCTTCGCAGACTTCACCACACGGAGCGAATGGCGGAAATTTTTAGTAGATTATAGTAGTATCATTATTGAGGAGTATTATGTTTGGTTTTGACTTGCAAAAGATTCACAATAATTCTATGGCAAACTGTTAAATTATTCTTTCTAGCAGACCGCAGCTCCTTAAATTTCGAGGACGAAATTTGTTTAAGGGGGGTAGAGTTGTCAACCCCTTGACCAAATATTCTCCTATATTTTTTTCTTTCTTTTTCTTGTTTATTATTATTTGTCTCACATATAAAATTTTATGCTTTATATTAGTTGTTTACATTAAAAACCAGCAGAAGGACCAATGGGTAATAACAGAGTTGATAGGGACCTGTATGTAAAAGTCCCTATTACAAATTTCCTTTAAATCCTGTGCTCGTATTCAAAACAGATTTTGATAACCTTCACCAACGATTTGGATGGGAGTAGATCAAATATTTCTGATCTTCTCCAGAAGATCGAAACCAGTATATAAGAGGGATGGTAGCTGACCCCAAACCCTGTAAAAAAACAATTTCTCCTCAACGAACCCTAAGGAGGCTACCATCCATTGAGAGCTCAGTGGATTCTTCATCTAGAGGCTGCCTAAGCGACTACAACCTACAGGAACTCTTCGAGAGGTAAGCCAACCTACTCTTCAACTCACGAATTTTTCTGTTATTGATTGAATTAGGATGGTAAGGTAGATGATTGATAAAATTCCTAAGTAGTTACTGAGTAATGGAAGCAATTACTGAATTTTTGAATTAAAACCGAGCAGACCTATGTCATCGAGTTCGAAGGGATTAGATATTAGATTCTTATGCCTAGTAAGATATCCATCAGGATGTAAGAAGAATTGTAGGAACATATGTTCATAACAAGTACCAGGTACAACCATGATACTTAGTGTCCATGTCCCACAAAGAGGGGAGGGGTAATCAGGATTGGGCTGTAACAGAGGACTAAACAGAGGTGCAAAGAAGTTGGTGTGCGACACATGAGAGGACTTGTAAGCTGGTTTCCTTTCATCCCATCTGTTTCATTACTAGCAAATCTATTGAAACTATAGTTACAACAGGGAATAATTGGGAATCACTCGAGACCATATGTTGGACCCTTTAGAGTACTGAGTTCAAATCAAATGATACCTTTATGGCTGTTGGCATTGCTCCAGTGATATGATTTACAAGTCTCCTATATCTATACTCATAGTATCATTCCTGCCAGTGTTTCTAAGAAATTTCTTAGGTTATTTTGACACATAACATTTATACTAACTTCATTCGAGGCTAACTAATACTCTTTCACTCCCCTTAGCTGCTGCACATCTAATCCGTACACAGACACATAGATTTCTATTGTGTTTCTTCCTGCCATAGTTTCCCCCAGGAATAATGCATTTGATAGCAGGGCACACACCACCATCTACTGAATCTTCTTCCAAGTCCTGCAGACACTCCCAATATATGTGCGTTGTCACTAGATCCTCTAATCCATTTACTGCACACCTTGCATACATCTGCAGGTTGTATATTCCACACATCACACACAAGGTATCGTTGGTCCCCTTCTCTCACATCTACATGGGAATACTCACATTAATGTGATAATATCAATTTCGACATTCCTCCCACATAATACACCCACATGGTGGTACAATGAAATTAGCAAAGTCCTGGATAGACTGATAGACCAAGACTGATTTGAACTATAAACTTAACCTACGGTAATATGTTATTTGAGCATGTATCAGGAAAATCTACATCTAGGTGTCAGGACGATTTAAGTTTCTATTAGGGTCATTTTTCAGTTAAGTGCCAATTTAAAGGGCCATTCCTTAATATTATTCAGAAGGATGACATGATGTTATTACTGGAATAGAAGGATAAGGAGAGAGATGTCTAGCATGCTGCAAATTAGGCAATTTCTTAAGACCTTCAAGTTAATCAATTAGAGCTAATAGAGCTTTATTGGCACTTTAAAATTGACTGATGCAATCAGGTTTTCTTACCAGTTTGCATTGATAGTTGTTTGGCCATGTTTATATTTCACTAATCTTTAATCTTGTTCAGTAATGCTTCAATTAATTATGTTTTACGGTCAAGAGCAATTTCGATAAGTAGGAGGCTTCTTTCATCTCCTGAATCTTACACCGATGTCGAAGAATCTAGTAAGAACACCTTCTATCAAATTGTAGATGCTCGTCTTACTTTAAAGGTGTTCTTGCTTTCAAGTTCTACTTAACCTTGATGCACAGTTAGTTCTTCTTATGATTCCTGAGGCCTGTATTTAGTAATTGAACAAACAACTGATGATGCACCAAAATTGGAATGGTTTTGTTTAGTGTAAAAGGGATTGGGGGCTTTGGGTTAAGAGCTCTGTACACTGTTAACTGTACGTCTCAAGCAACTGTGCAGGGCATACTAAAATTCATGTTCAGTTCTTGTATCTGTCCTTCCCTTTGCATTTCAGTTTCTCTAAAATAGCAACTGGTTCAGTCATTTTTGAACAATAGAGGATAGTCCATGCTATTGATAGGTTAGATTGGAACACCTTGTTCAGTCCTCATATCATTACATTTCAGTCCTTGAAGACTTGTGGACCAGTCGAGTATTTTGATCAGGTTCTTGTAGGGGGACTGCCCTGCATCCTAGTTATTTCAGTCCCCTGCCCTTCACTTGATCACTGTCATATGCTGAACTTACCAGCAGGTAGAACCCGATAGCAGCTTCCCCTACCAGAGATACATACACATATACTTCCAACCATATTAACCTATACTAGATGCCTATACTGCCTATTAGCCTACACTGCCTATTTGTATACTGCCTATTGGTACACTGCCTACTTTTCCTTTCCATTACAGGCTTTATATGGACATGGTTTACATCAGTCCAGATTTGAGTAGAGGTCCAGGTAGGTATCACTCCATTAGTATGTCCAACGGTCGAGTAGGTGGGTGTGTATCAAAAACCCTGGTATCTGAGGGCCTGGTATCAGAATTAGGTCCTATTCAAATTTTGGAAAATCCTGTAGCCAATAGGAAGGGATGAACAAAGTTGAAATAAGACTCATCTTACTTGTATACATCAACAGGTAGGAAATAGCCTGGTAAATAATACTGCACATGGGAACACAGGTGTCCTGGAGTAGATGTCATTATTCAAGAGTATGTAGTGGTGGCAGTCCCAGTTGTTTAAGGAAAACAGTTAAGAAAGATATGTAAGAATTGAGTGTAGTAAAGGGAGTTTTGAAGAAACCAGTTCAGCCCATAATATAAGTAGAGTACCACAAGAGGTAGATAGATATCGACATTGGGGTAAGAGTACAAGGAGATAGATACATGTATATGTCAGTAATGAATATACAGATGCAATGGGGTTTTGCAAATTGTTTAAGTACCATATTAAGGCAGGCCAATAAAGGACCCCCTCTTAATAAACACTAAAGCTAGAGATTACACGCCTAAAAAAAATAGACAACCTAGGCCACACATCAAACAAGTTAATAAAGTTGGCTTATTTTCCCACAGATATCATGTATTGATCATTATGAATTTATAAACAGGATACTTGGACTTGATACAGATTTTGAACCGTACCGGCAGCTCAGGACCTAAGGCAAGTATACCTTGCCTTTCTACACAGCTTTATTATATGCACTGTCTATTATTTTATCCAGTTTTCTCATATTGTTGCCATGTATCTTTTTTATCAAGCTGGTATATTTTATCATTACTTTAGACAGTGTTCACAGTTAGCCTTGTGTCTTATTGGTCGTACCTTGATTGAGTCATGCCTCCGTGTCTTGAACCTTGAAGCTAACCTGCGAGTCCACGATAGGGACGAGGGTTAGTAGTTATTGGTCCACACCTGCGAGTCCACACTAGGGACGAGGGTGATGCTAGCCTGCGAGTCCACGATAGGGATGAGGGTTAGTAGTAGATGCTAGCCTGCGAGTCCACACTAGGGACGAGGGTTAGTGGTATAGGATTTACGCCTGCGAGTCCACACTAGGGACGAGGGTGATGCTAGCCAGCGAGTCCACGATAGGGACGAGGGTTAGTCGTAGATGCTAGCCTGCGAGTCCACACTAGGGACGAGGGTTAGTGGTATAGGGTTTACGCCTGCGAGTCCACACTAGAGACGAGGGTGATGCTAGCCTGCGAGTCCACACTAGGGACGAGGGTTAGTAGTTCAAACCTGCGAGTCCACGCTAGGGACGAGGGTTTGAGTATTCGATCTGATTATCCGTTGACATCTTGACATGAGTTCTCTAGTCCTTGTTCAGCAGTTCATCTATGTGTAGATAGTGTATAGTTTCGTGCTTTATTCAGTGCTCGGTTTTACTTATTTATTCTGTATTTTCTCCGTGCATAATAAACTGTTAGAAAGGCTCGTTTTTATGTATCTTGCTAGTCCTTTGAGGACCTGATAATCTCTTCAGGTTAGCCGAGTTTGAGTCAGGAGCAGGTGAGCGGATTTGAGTTAGCTTGCAGATAGCGGTGCTTTGCAGTCATGGTTACTTGGTTAGCAGGTTGTACTCAGTTAGTCCATTTCATGTATTTTCCTATTTTTCCGTCTACTGGTAGTAGATTTGTGTCCACCGGACGTAACAGTGATTCTTGATATTCAGTTATATTCATTATTGTTCAGTTCATGTCTTTTTATTGATCTTGATTGATTCGATTATTCTGTGGATGAGATATAGTTTTCCCGTGATTCTAGATTGCCGTGACTTGAGTATAGACAGCGTACTACCGTCGACACTGCGGCGTAGGCTGGGCTTGGACACATCTTGTACCCGAAAAGCGGGTGCGGGTCGTGACATTCCTTATTCTTATTACTTGTACCTGGGAAGGAGAAATATACTATTTATATGACCAAACCCAAGAAACAACTCAGGTGTGTTTAGCTTAGACCCCGCATCGTGCACGCGGGTCCTAAGCTGTACCATTCATGTGCTTTCATGTGCTTTCATGTGCTTCATGTGCTTTCATGTGCTTATCCCTAGCTGGTCACATACTTAGTTATATTTCAAATATTGTACACACATGTTCAGAAGATATTTCATGTATTTAGTTTTCGTGATTCCTGAGATACCATGTTCTTTCATGTTCTTACATACCATGTTATTTCATGTACTTATACACCATGTTCTTTCTTGTGCTTTACATACCATGTTTCTTTCTACTTTCATATCATAATGTCTTGTTCATTATCTAGAACTGTACTTTGCTTCGCTCTTGACTGGATATGTTGCAAGTATACTTGCAGGATATCATTCTACCGTATGGGCCAGAGTCCGAGATTTTAGCTGAGCAGGATGGAGACATGATTTAGCTAGAGGCTTCAGGTTTAGACTATTTTAGCTTTACTTCTAGATACTGTTTTTAGAATTCATAGTACATTTCATTCTTGATGACTCGTACATTTATAAACATAGAATTGTGGATTATGGTGATCATTCTGGGATACGTTTCTAGATACTGTGATTATATACATTTATGATTATCTGGTTAGATTTCCCTAGTTGGTACAGCTTAATTCGTCGTGTCTAACGACGAAGGCTGGGCATGTCCGACTCGTGTTCGATTATTCGGGAGCGGGTCGTGACAACATGCCACTAGTGTGCCACTCTATGAAGTCCCCATGTGCTGTTTAAACACAAAAGTCACAAAAGGCACATTTTTGGGCTTAGGAACCTAGTAACCCATCCGACTGATAATTAGCTCAACCACTCGAGTTAAAACTTATTCTAGGCTACCCTCACCTAGTAGGAATAGTTCAGATTGATTTTAGGGATCTTGTCCAGCTAATATAGATTAAAATCCAAGACTTAAATTACTTAAAGATTGGTTCCAACGAAACTAATAAATCATTGGTTTATAACGTATATTTTTATCTGTATCATCTTGATACCTCTACCGTGACTTTGATATTTGGAGCACAACACTAGCTATTTTCTTCCAGCAAATTTTACACTCATGAACCAAACGAGCCACTCTACACACATGACATACATGTCCCACACAAACACACCTTCTTGTGCTCCATTTCAAATACACCACATGTATGACACAATTTTCCTTAGAACAAACCACGGATGCCTATTTTCGTCCTATTTGATTTTTATTGTGCAATATCGACCCATTTCCTCAAACGAACTAAGTAACCATGATTCATACAAGACTAAGAATACCCTATCTTGTAGAAAATAGTGTCAATTCAAATTTTATTGTGACTATCTCCTCCCTCTTTACGAAGACCGAGTTACGAATTGACTACTTGCTCTCCCTTCGTATTCAACCTCACTATATTCTTTCATTAAGTTTTATTGTTATATTTTTATATTAAGTTTTATTTTAATTTTGAGGACAAAATTTTTATAAGTTGGGTAGGATGTAAACCCTCAAAATTTTTAAGGATTTTTTATTATTTTATAAAATCTAAAATAATTATTTTGTACTATTTTGTTATTTATTAAAAAGAATATAGTCTTAGTCATGCTTAAATTTTGTATTCACACTGACTAGACAATAATGCACGGCTAGTGCAGTCAAGTGCCTTGACAAGCATATTAGCTGTAAGTGCCACTGGATTTATTTTACTTAAATATTTAGTTATTTAAACCTATTAAATCGTATTACGACTATCTTTTTTCTATTTATTTAACTATTATTTGAAAATAATATTTCTTGTATAAATAATGCTAGTAGTAATGATATCCTACTGATTTATTGTTATTAGTATTACAACTGTTATTTATTATTATTATTATTATTATTATTATTATTATTATTATTATTATTATTATTATTATTATTATTATTATCGCCTCCAAAATTTTCTTCAAAATATTAGCATTTATTTTAAAAGTATATGTAGCAAATAATTGTGCATGGCTTGGTAAATAAGAGACTTTGACATAAATAATTTTTATATTATTGTAGAATGAAATTGTAGATTTTTAGAAATTTTTGTATAATTTTATTTGAATAATAAAGGCTTTGTATTAAGTTTATATATATATATATATATATATATATATATATATATATATATATATATATATATATATATATTTATATATATATATATATAAACCAAAAAAAAGGAGAGGATTTAATTTGAATTTATTGCGACATTCTTGAAAATCTCGCAAGTAGATTTGTGTATAGATAACCAGGTTGCCTGTGAGACCGACGCAAAGTCGAAGAAAAACAGTCCGAAACAACACATAAAAACCAGTGCAATACCCCTATTTGGAAGGCAAATTCTTGCCGATTCAACATCAGTTTTGAAACTTTGTTTAAACAGATTTAATACCCTTCTTTTATTTTTATTTTTCACTGATTAAATTGGGATTAAAACAGTTTCAAAGTTTTGGAAAAATCTGTTCTCAAGCACTAAATATCTTAGAAAAATCTTTCGATACGGCGTACGTCGTCATAAACCGGACGATGTGGTCGCAAACCATAAGTATCAAAAGACGCGTATGGCTGTAGTTGACGTGTGGGAATTGACGAAACTCGATTTTGTTATGCGTGCGCAACAAAATCGAAGCGTATCCGTCGAGATATCCCGTATCGGCCACTTTACAAACTAGGTCATAACTTTGTGCATGTTCGTCGTATCGAGACAAAACTTGTGCCAATAGGACTGTATCATTTTTATGGTCCTGTATGCCAAGTTTGGTCCGATTCTGAGAAGGTCGATCGGAACACCTTTTTGGTGGGTCTGCGACCAGATCCAACCGACGAATTTATGCACGACCCACCGAAATCCAACTTTGGACATACGGTTGAGTTTGTCTCATCAAATTGGACCCGTAGACATATAGTTTGATGACTTTATAGACCGTAGGTACTGTCACATTTTTTGGTGCAAAACGGATCAAACGACGGATATCGTTTTGACCCAAAATTACGATTTTGCCCGGTGTCCAGAATTGGACTTTTGGACAGACATTTTAAGACATTTTTTAATACCAAAACTATTTGTGATGTTTATTTCAGCATCCGAGGTCGTCCATAAAAGTTGGATTTCGTTGTTTCATTATTCTGACGATTTGAGTCATCGGACGTCGCCATTCTGCACACTACCTCCAGACAAGATACCTTGCCATTTCTCGTCTACTTACTTTAGCTCATATTCATGCATTTATTTATTATTATTATTTTTTGCAAAATAAATTGTGTTTCACAGTTATATTGAGATGCAATGTTACTTTCTAGTTCTAATTTTTGCTATTTAATTATTTTATGCACATTAAACTTAGATTTGAGAGACCACCCTTGGTTGTGTTGCATTCATAGGCCTTGACACATTGTTACCATGAAGTCATGAGTCGCATATAAAACTCAGACATGCGTGATTAGCTGGCCACCGGTACGTATAAGCCGTGCGATAGGAATAACCGCTAATAGTATTTGCATGTCTAGTTTGACTTAGCGGTTAATAGAGGTTATATATGTTATGGATACAACATAGTAGGCATGGGGCGGTGAGGACAATACCTTAGCGTATGGGCTACTATACACTTTACCTTTTGTAATCCGTGAGCTCCGTCGGAGACGCGGATGAGATTACCCATTGTTACTGACGGCCACTGACGTTCTACGGAACGTTATGCTTTTAGGTCCCTGGAGCCCAGAGAGGGAACCATGTCAATCCCATTTTAGCCAGAGAGCCCATGTGTTTGAGGTTTGTTCTTAAACTGTATTCACTTAGAATGGTTAGGCTACCTTATCCGTTAGGTATAGGTACTTTTGGTTTGGGTACTTACATCTGATCGCAGCTTAGAATAGTAATTTATCGCAGACTAGTTTGCCACATCTTGTCCTTATTTGGTTGTAGGTGCGGCTCATTGTTTCGATGAGAAGGTATTGAACCTTGTTGTGGTCCGGATACTATATTGGATTCATGACTTGGAAAGATACTTAATCGTAAGTTAGTGTGCCATCTCCTGTCCTTGTTTGGTTGGAAGGATGGTACGCTAATTCAAGGGTGAAGTATTGGACCATGTTATGATCCGATTTCACTTATTATTATTGAGCAGTTTATATTCAGTATATGTCATGTTCTTCCTGTATCTTGTTACGTCCCTCTGAGGACCTGGTGATCTCTCCAGGTGTGTGCTCTTGACTTTTCACAGGTGTTATAGTCAAGACGGTGATCTTCTATATTCCTTCGAAGATGATTGCTCTTGGAACGTCCATGCTACTCTTGCCAAATCATTTCTTTGTTAATGTATTACTTTTCCTTTAAATTAGTTGGTAGTGGATTTGTCTCCGCCCAACGAACTTGTAAATGACAATTCATAGTTAATTTATGAGATCATTATTCTTTATTTTGTGGATGAGATTAGTGTGCCATGGTTATACTATATTTTACAGCTTATGTATATTTATTATACGGCTGACATATCTACGTTCCAAGTCCTACGTATTTTGGGACTGGGCATTACAAAACCACCCACAACATCTTTGGGGCCACGCACTCGTGGGTTCTGTGAAACCCAATTTTTGTAAAGTGAATTAATATTAATATTATAATATTATTACTATTATTAATAGTATTATTTGTGAGTTTAAATTTAATTTTGAAAATTAAATATGGCTTTTTGATTTCTGGCGAGACCCGAGCCGGACCAGCCTTTCGAGCCCCAGACCCGGGTCCAAATCCATTCATTAGAATTTAGATTTTTTTCTTATAAAAAAAATAATTTTCTAGACCTGGTCCAAGTTGGACCAGCAACCCCACGTTCTACTCCTCCCCTCCTCACTTTTCTCTCCTAACTATCATCCCTACCACTAGTTCTCTACAGCTCCCACTCTTCCTTTTTAAATCCCCACAATCACCACTCCTTATTACTCCTCACCAACACCATCACAATCACTCTCCCATAACTCCTCTCCCCACACCATCCCACCACCCCCCACGAACACCTATTCTCTTCCCTCTCTCTCTAACTTTCAAACCCCTTCCAGAGCTCCCGTCGGCCCAACCCCCGGCCTCCAGCGCCCGACCCCCGATCCGTCGACCCTCGGCGCTCCGCCGCGCGCCTTCCCGCGTGCGCGTCTTCCGACGGGCCACCTCCGCTCGTGGTCGCCCTCTCCCGGCCAGCGCCGAGCCACCAGCCGGCCCCGGCGCCGCTCTCCCTGCTGTGCGCCTCCCCGCGCGCCCCTGTGCGGGACCCCGACCCTTACCGCCGCTGTCCCGGCCTCCTCCGCGAGCACCGGCCGACCTCCTCGGCCGTTCTCCCTCTTTCGAACTCCCGATCTACTGTTCCGAGCTTTCCGACTCGCTGTCCGCGGGATTCTGAGTCCGATCTGTGGATTTGCGCGTCCCGAGTCCGAGGCAACCCTTCAGATTCCGTCGTTTTGGGTAATCCCTGGTTAATCACAGTAGTTCGTCCCTCCCCGTGTCAATGATGAATTGGTCCACGAATCTTCCTTCGGGAAATTCGATTTTGGGTTAACGTCGTTTCCGGAATTTTTTGAGAAACCTTCGAAAAGCTTCTGTTAGTTGGTTTTAATCTTTTTCCGAAACTTTCGGAAATAATTTCTGGATATTTTGGGTTTCGGATTGTTCCGATGAGTGCTGTGATGTTTTGGTTTGGTTTCGTACTCCCGAATTCGTTTCGGGTCGTTCCGAATTAATTTTGGAAATGGTTGTGGTTATTTTGATATATATATTTTGGAATTCCCTGGTTTGGGATTTTGCAGGAAAATATTGGCACACTTTCCCAGTTTTTGGGTTGACCAAAAATAGAGGAAATGCTGTCGGATTTTTCGTAAAATTTAATTATATTTTAAAAATAATTTTAAAATGGATTTCGAAAAATATTAATATTTTTGATTTTGGGGCGACGACCGTATTGGTCAATGGGCCCCGGCTAAGTGCAAACGAAACCGACTTCGTCCGGACGTTGAGGCATTAGCCAATATGACGATTGGACCATATCTGAGACTCATTAAATATTTAATTTATATTTTTATTATTATTTATTTTTTCATAATTAAATTATAGTAAGTTTTAGAACTAACGACCGTTTTGTCTTATTTCAATTTATGTAAATAAATTGTAATGGGCATAAGCCCAGCTGGTTGTTAACTCTGTGATCTGTGATTTAGTAGCATAGGCTTTTCTGTTGTTTTTCTGGTTTTGCGAGTTCTTTTAGCATACGCGTAATCTAATAGATAATTATTTTCATATAGAAAATTAATAAAGTTTTCTCACATTAAAATTTACAAGTTTTAATATTTAACAACGATCATGTATTTCTCATTAAAATAAGAAATTTAGTTTATATGTATAAATACGTAAATACAAAGTTTTAATCAATTAAATTGGAAACTACGAGTTTTCCCAAAATACAAACTTTAAACAATCTTTCCCTCGTTATTAATTACAACGCACCGATAATCGCATTTTTGTTTGTGATTGCATAAATAAAGATTAAAATTGATTAGGACACAATTAGAGATTTTCAACTAGTATAGTTAGCTTGGTAACCCTAGATTCTGAGTCAATTTCTTGAATGTAGGAATTCGAGGACGATCCTAATTCCCATCTCGAAGTCTTCAATCTTTCCAGTCCAGTCCATTTTGAGGCAAGTACAGTTTGTGTTAGTTTACAGTTATTTTAATAATCGCTTTACTGCAAGTTTAAACCACGATGCAACACGAAACTCTCTCTGAGAGCACTGACTGATTGACTGTTGGGTACTAAGGGAATAGAGTAATGTTTATGACCACATCCCACTGTTAACTTAGAACTGTATTAGCTTACCCCTCTCTCACACGGGGATAAGCCGTATCGTATCAATAGGATACTACTGTACAACTCAAGCCGGTCATATTCATTGCATATTCAAAATCACACTGTT
The DNA here is from genome assembly GCA_029216955.1 of Iris pallida. Lineage (NCBI taxonomy): Eukaryota > Viridiplantae > Streptophyta > Magnoliopsida > Asparagales > Iridaceae > Iris > Iris pallida. The sequence continues at coordinate 19,433,076 of JANAVB010029815.1, read as the reverse complement.
TTACTGCTAGAAAACTGTCCATTTCTAAATTGTTTAAAAGTGCATAATTCTATTATTATTTTAACTGTCAAATTAGCATGAATTGTACTTTGCTCCCTCCTGACTGGAGATACATTTTTAGGGGATTTTGAGGATGCTGAGCTGTTATACAACAGCTATTACGATCCAGTTCTGTACCCCGTGGTGCTGCCAGAGTCCCCTTTGGAGGACGCAGGACCTGAGGCCGACGAGCCGAACGCCTAGCTAGATTTTCTGTTTCTAGATTTGTTATTTTAGAATTTTGTAATTTGATTTCAGCTTTTAATTCAGTTCTTTCACTTTCCAGTTATATCTATTTAAAGGTTTAATAAAGTTTTAAATTCTCGAATATTGAGTTGTGACAAATATAGATGTTGTTGTGGTTACCTGCTAATGGAACAGCTTACTGCCGCCGTCTCAACAACGGTGCAGGCTGGGCATGATCCGGTTTGACCCAATTATTTGGGATCGGGTCGTGACATGTTTTTAGTGGTGGCCCATGCAGGTCTGAACAACAACTTAGGAAAACATACTTAGAAACAATTAGAATACTAGAACATTGATTTGTCACAACATAGGTCCGAATTATATATAAATAAATATTTTTGATTGATTATAGACTGGTAGGATACCTTACTTATGTTTGCACCCTAAACCTTCCAGAATATAACCAAGGATAAGACCAATCCTGCTGGCGATGAGGTGTCATCTATGGATCATACCCCATCTCTTCAACCAAGTCCAAGGTTTATTCCTTCGCGGCTGATTGACCGTCCCCATGATGCATCCAGTGAAGTTTTTACTACACTAGCGATTCCTACCTCTTCTCAAACTGAGTTGCATTTCCTTGGTGGAGTATCCATTCCTGTTGCTCCACCAGTACCAGCAAATACCTCCCAAATGGTTGCCCTATTTCAAGAAATCCTGAAGTTCCAGAAAGCTCAAGATGAAGCCCAGCAGGAACAGATGAATATCACGAGAGAAGACATGAAGAACGTCAATGAGGTAGCCTTAGCTATCTTAAACCAAGTTGGAACGGAACCTCGTCTTAGGAAGGATACCCCTGAATCTAGAAGAAATTTGAGCCCTATCCGGCAGTCATATCGTAAGAAGCTATTGGTTTGTGACTACTGTAAAAGGCTTGGTCACCAAGCCAATATTTGTCACAAGAGATTGGGGAAATATTTGGCATGTGGATCTGCTGAACATCGGGTAAAGGACTGCCCCTTATCTTTCCATCAAACCAGAGCACATATCCCAGCAACACCTGTTAGGCCACAACCTAAGGACTTCCTATCCAGCTGACCTTGCCTCCTACTATAAGGCATGATGCGGACTCGAGGTTCATAGAAAAGGAAGCAGTTGGAGACTGTAACACCCAGTTTTCCAGAAGAGGGTAATTTTGAAATTTTGTAATTATATTTATTGTTTAATGATATTTATTTCATATTATGATTTTTAGTGATTTTTAATTATTTTTAAAGTATTTAAATTCATGACTTGTGATTATGGTGTTTTGCTAGTGAACAGTAGAGACTGCCTACCCGAGAACCTAGCCATATGATTAGGGTATTTAGACATTTTTGGGATTATTTGATTTTATTATAATTTATTTGAATTTATAGGAATTTTTAGAATTTATTTTGGAATTGTTTGAATGAGGGTTGACTAGGTTGACTTTGACTAGCAATGACCATGGTAGACCAACCTAGGAGATAACCCTAGTTGAGTTTGGACTTGGTTAGGTTATGCAACCCTAGTTAGACTAGAGTTGACCTATGGTTTGATTATTTGACTCAAGTTAGGATTTAAGTCATAAGCCATGACTTGTGGTTGCACCTTAATCAATAACTTAGCCTTAAAGGCCCATAGGCCCACACCACTAGCTAAACCCTAACCCTAACAAGTCTTGGCCAGCCACTACACCCATTGGGAATCCCTCCCTATAAGTATCCTCTTAGAATTTAGGGCTAGCCTCTTAGGAAGAACAAAGTTTTGGAAGAGGTGAGCCTCCATCTTCAAAAATCTCTAGAAAATCTATTTTACCTCCTTTTTAATCCAAACAAATTGCAATAGGTTCTAATTATTGTTTTATTGCTGTTGGAATTTGTTGTTCTCAGTTTTCTATCAATTTGAAGGAGACTGGTGGCTTTTTGGAATCCTCATTGGAAGGGGTTTTTGTGTTGGATAACACCATAGGTAAAATCCTAATCCACCCATTAAAATTCTAGTTTCTTTGCATGTAGACCTAGCCCTAGGTGTCCTGGTTCTGTAGGTACGCCTAGACCTAGGTTTTGTGTCCATTTCGTGTCCTAAATGGACAAGTATCAACCTATAGACATAGGTGTTTGATGAAATGTCCTAAAGGATATTTCGACCTGATTTTAGGAAACTTTTTGAATAGAAATTTAGGGTTTGTTGTCGCTTATCATTTTCTGTAGGACTGAGCTTGTGATTGTGTCGTGTCGTGTCGAGATCTGGACACGAACACGCTATTCTGACACAGTGCACATTGTCCTGCTGCTCGGGGGCAATTGCTTCATGTACACGACACGTGGACACCTAGGATTTGACACAGCCCTAGGGACAGACACTGACACGAGGTCCTCAAAGTTTGAGATACCCTCATGTCGTGTCAGACACGCATTCGTGTGTGCATTGACACGTACTGTGTGCACACGCGCAGTTTTGCCTCACTGATACGCACGAATCGACACGACACGGGCACACGTGGTCACGATACAGGCTGTGGGTCACGTTCCCCTATCCTAGGCGAACCTACAGCCACGGGCACGTGTCCTAATTCGTGTCGTGTTGTGTCCACGAACACAGTGAACACGTACACGACGATTGTTTCAGCCTGTGCACTATTTTGTGTTTTAGGTGACTGGACACGTTTGTGTCGACTTTGGTGGACACAAACACATCACATGACACGTGTGCAATGTGTTTATATGTTACCAACCTCTGTTTTAGGTTTTTAAATTAATTTTCCATGTTGATTCTCATTTTTCTCCTATTTACTGATTTACTTAGTATCAGTTATATGCTGTTCTGTCCAGTTTTGATAATTTGATTTTGTCAGTCTTTTTTTAACCTAATTTACACTGTTAATTACTTGTAATTAAGTCTCATATATGTGCACCAATGTGATTTCTATTAGTGTGTCGAATTTGGGGTGGTTTTGATGTGATTTGAGTTCAAAAAAAACTGAGAATGCTAGTAGGGGCTGAAAACTGATTTTTGAGTTGATGTTGTAAACTAATTTTGGGTTATTTGTGAACAAATTTTGGGGAGATTGTGAGCTGAGATGATTGTTACTGTTTTTAAACTAAATTGTGGACCCTTAAACTGTTTTGAGGTTGTTTTTAAACTAGAAATCATGTGTGGATTGAAAACTGGAAAATGGTGAATGTTTAAACTGATTTTGGTTTCATGTGAACATTGGAATGATTCCAATGTTGTGTAATTCTGGGAATGAAGTGTGGCTGGACTGAATTGGGTTTCTAAACCTGAGATTTGGAAACTTGGCTGAATGTATTTTCTTTTATATTGATTTCCTTTTCTTTTACTGAATTCTCACGTATTGAGGTTCACTGTCACATGATGGTTTAGATTTTGTGTTGAGTAATGAATTTCGATTTGATTTTGGGGTGTTAAAATAAATTTGGGTTTTGATATGTAAACTGAGATTTTGGGTGTTAATAGGTAAAATGGTTTTGATGTAATCTGAGTTGAATTTCTGCTTTGAATACCTGATATACATTCAGCCCTTTAGACCCCATTTATAGGCTGTCCTTTACACTGTTAAAACAGTCCAATTGCAAGCTTATTTGACTGTCCAATTCAGCCCTACATTCAGCCCTTCATTCCAATCCCCCTTGCTCCCCAAAACCTGCCATGTACTGTCCTAAAGCAGCCTATTAGTTGCCCACAAAATCAGCCATGTATACCCCATGGTTCACCCTACAAATTCAGTCCCATATTCCAGCCTTGACAGTCCTCATTCCAGTTGAGTATATGAATATTCAGGCCATAACACACATTCCATTCCCTGATTAGTACAAATGTTTACATACTGAATTGATTTCCTTCTCTTTTAACTGAGTACATTATGTGTTGTATGAGGGTTTCCTGTTTTACTGTGTACACACATTCATGTAGCCTCTCACACACACTTGAATGCCTCACTGTTAGCCTACTGCACACTGATTTCACTCTTGTCTCTCTCTCACACACACACACACCACACTCCTTGACACTAGTACACTCACATGCCTATGCATCACATACACCCAAGTATGATACCACACTCTCACTTCACTCTTCACACACCCTAGTGTCTAGCCTCACACACTCTTAAGCCACACACACACATGTTTCCTCTCTCACATGTACACCCTCATTCTCATGCTTCACTAATACACACACACCCATGCACTTGGACATATCTTGTGTCCCCCTCTCTTTATACATATGTATATTTGTATGTATTACATATAATGTTGTGTGGTTCACACATGTGGCCTATATGTGATTTTCCTACTAGTTTATATGAATAGTAATATGTGTATTATTAAATATAAGTATAGTCTTGTAGATGTGATTAGGGTTATATGATATATATATTAGCCTATGGCCTATGTGAGTGTCTGTGAGTTAGTGTAGAGTCTAGTTTAGACTTGTTTAGTCTTATTAGACCTAGAATGGACTAGTTAGACTAGTTTGACTTAGCTTGACCATAGTTGACCTAGTTTGACTTCGAGAGTTGACCAGAGTTGACCAAGAGTTGACTTTGGCCTAGATTGACCTAGAATCATGTAGAATGCATAGTAAGACTTCATTATATCATTTTAGACTTGTTGTGACTTGTGCTGTTCTGATTAGGAGCCAGACACCTCTCCTCGGACAGTATATTTACTTCAGACATTCAGATACGAGGCGAGTACATTCTCTGATCATTTCATATCCTGCTTAGAATTATTTCCTGCATTAAATTACTTTACTTGATACTGTCACGTTGGTCACACGAATTAATACTATATGGATCCCTCCTTGAGATATTATCCCTTCAGGGAGCATCGGGTACTCTATGTTATGTGTGTTTCACTTACATGACGTATCATATGCTTCTTTGGTTCTTTGATCACTTGTGACATATATTCATATGATCACAGAGTCTTCTCTGAATCCTTATCCCATTTATTGGGTCTATCAGAATCTCCATTTATGGGACTACTATGTACCACCTTTCGGAGGCTTATCACCCTTTGGGGACATATCACCCTTTGGGGGCTTATCACCCTTTGGGGACATATCACCCTTTGGGGGCTTATCACCCTTCGGGGGCTGTTACATAGAAGCATATACGTAACATAACTTGTTTGGATCCTTGTGTATTAATTGGGGGTACGGAGGAGTATAAATAGCCATGTGAACAATTCCAAAGTAGAATAGCCATGTACGCCTCTTTAGTATAGCCATGTATAAATTAAGCCGTTCACATGTCGACTTTGTGCTCTAAATCACTAGTCACTGGTAGCTCTTTACTTATAGTAGATATTTCCATTACAGTTCTCTCTCTCTCTGTTTACATACTGCATTCTTCAGTATCTATATCTTACTTTACTGCATGATTATATTTTCTAACCTGCTATGAACTATTGAGATGTACTGTACTCGCTCCTGTCCTGACTGGACCTGTTGAAAATATTAGAGAGGACGAGGAGGAGGCATGGGAGGATACCTTCTTCAGGACAGCTCTAGCTGAGGACATCACCCTACTGCCTAGACTAGTTTAGTTAGGCCTTATCTTATTTTCATGTTGTCTTGAGACTGTTTAGCTAGACTTTACTTCTGTTCAGAGATGTTGAGTTGTATATATTCTTTCATATTCAGTAGCTGAGATATGTACTCTGGATATTTGCTGGGATATTATCTTAGATTTTTCTATCTTCAGTATTTTTTTGAGCTCTATATCTTATCGTGCTTTCTTCTTCCTTAGTTGTGATTGAGTTCATTGACTGCTATGTCACCCCATTCGAGGAGTATAAACTGCTTAGTATCATATTGCTAGATGTATGTTGACCTAGGACAGCGTTCTACCGCCGACACTGTGGCGTAGGCTGGGCGTTGTTACGTTCTCGTACCCTCACAGTGGGTGCGGGTCGTGATACATTTTTTAGTGGTGGCCTATGCAGGTCGAGTTTATGTAGTGGTATTCGAACTAGAGTACCACTACAGCCTGCAGTAGGTTTAGGATACATATTTTGAAGGTACTCAATCACTGTTAGGATTCCTTGAAAGATTCCTGGGACGACCCTTGAGAATCTTATTAAACTTCGATTTGAATCATTTTCCTTGCTTTGTTGCTCTCACTCCTTGATTATTGAATTTGATTTTGTTGGATCGTTGTTGATTTGATTTTCCTATCGAGATGAATTTTTATGGCCTGAGATACGATATTTTTTGATAACATATGTCGACGGGAATATAGGGATGGTAAACGTCTGCTTGGTTATGGAACCTAGAGTTTATCGCAGCTATATTAGCTGGCATGGCGAAAACATAGAGACCTGACTCCGGATGTACATATCTTGGTTATGAGATTTGGAATTTCTCGCAGCTATACTAGTCGGCATAGCGAGAATTCCAGACGACATGATTATAGAGGTGCATGCCCCTGTTATGGACTCTACCGTTTATCGCAGCCTTGATTACTAGCGTGGCGAGGATTCTGAGTATCATGATTTTTGGACAGACGCATATGATTATCAGATTGTATCTTGGAAAGGTTCTTAAATATATCGTCTCTACCTTCATTCCAGTTATTATAATTGTTTTCCATCATCAAATAATTTAGGAGTAGAGATCTTTTAGCTTTATAGAGCTTATGCATATGTAGTTCTTTTTAGTGTGATAATTGATGATTTGTGATTAGGCCCTTGTCTTAAGAATGATAGTATAGCCTGGCTTTAAATAGTGATTCTTGTAGCTAGTTCTCCTTTGTTGATATTTACTAGTTTTTAGCCTTGATGATTGATTTATTTGTATTTTCTTTCTTTTCTTTCAGTATGGCACCCATGACCCGAGCCCGTCGCCTGAGAGCAGCTGCAGCTACTGAGAGCGTGCCTCCACCCCTACTATTCAGGAGATAGTTATCCCTCTATCTGATCAGGAGGTGGTGGCACCTCCTGCCATTGAGGAGATGGTGGTAGCCTCGCCAGAGAGTCTTCCTTCATCTCCTGTCGTTCAGGAGAGAGCTGCAGATTTGCCCGAGACCGAGAGCCCTTCCCTACCCTCTGTACTCCCTACTATACCACCCGGAGGTTTGTTACTTGATGCAGCCCAGGTGTTTGCATTCTTCCAAGAAAGGTTGATGGAGTCACAGAGAGCTCATGAGGAGGCCATGAGGGAGCAAATCCAGAGGTTGCTACGTCTGCGGGACTCTGTGCTTCTAGGAGGAGAGCCTAGCTCCAAGAGGGCGAGGAGCAGTACCCAGTCCTACCCAGAGTTTGAGGAGAACCAATTATCCAGCCTATATCATCATACCCAGCCCAGTCTCCTGCCCAGCAGAGGTCAGCTGAGCCAGAGCCTATCTATGCCTACTGCAAGAAGTCTGGACACAAGTGGAACAACTGTAGAAAAAGACTAGGATTGTGCCTAGTTTGTGGTTCAGCTGCACACTGGGTGCAGCACTGCCCTGCTATACCTGCCCCAACCAGGGTCCTGCTTCCAGGAGGGAGTTCTAGTTCTCAGACCTAGCTGGAGGTGAGTTTTGACCTAACCTTAGTATTCCTTTTTGAGAATTTTGATACATCCCTTGCTTGTATGTTTTGATACCTTATGATTTCCTAGTACTGTAGCATGGTTGGTATAACTAGATGAGACCCCAGACTGATATTGCATGCCATGACCCCCACAGTTTACACTTTTCAACAGTATAATTTAAGATAGATTCTGAGACTATGATTGCTGGGGGTTTAACCTAGAAAGGGTGCGATCATCTTAATTTCGAGGACGAAATTTTTTTAAGGTGGGTAGGATTGTAACACCCAGTTTTCCAGAAGAGGGTAATTTTAAAATTTTGTAATTATATTTATTGTTTAATGATATTTATTTCATATTATAATTTTTAGTGTTTTTTTAATTATTTTTAAAGTATTTAAATTCATGACTTGTGATTATGGTATTTTGCTAGTGAACAGTAGAGACTGCCTACCCTAGAGCCTAGCCATGTGATTAGGGTATTTAGACATTTTTGGGGTTACTTGATTTTATTATAATTTATTTGAATTTATAGGAATTTTTAGAATTTATTTTGGAATTGTTTGAATGAGGGTTGACTAGGTTGACTTTGACTAGCAATGACCATGGTAGACCAACCTAGGAGCTAACCCTAGTTGAGTTTGGACTTGGTTAGGTTATGCAACCCTAGTTAGACTAGAGTTGACCTATGGTTTGATTATTTGACTCAAGTTAGGATTTAAGTCATAAGCCATGACTTGTGGTTGCACCTTAATCAATAACTTAGCCTTAAAGGCCCATAGGCCCACACCACTAGCTAAACCCTAACCCTAACAAGTCTTGGCCAGCCACTACACCCATTGGGAATCCCTTCCTATAAGTATCCTCTAAGAATTTAGGGCTAGCCTCTTAGGAAGAACAAAGTTTTGGAAGATGTGAGCCTCCATCTTCCAAAATCTCTAGAAAATCCATTTTACCTCCTTTTTAATCCAAACAAATTGAAATAGGTTCTAATTATTGTTTTATTGTTGTTGGAATTTGTTGTTCTCAGTTTTCTATCAATTTGAAGGAGGTTGGTGGCTTTTTGGAATCCTCATTGGAAGGGGTTTTTGTGTTGGAGAACACCATAGGTAAAATCCTAATCCACCCATTAAAATTCTAGTTTCTTTGCATGTAGACCTAGCCCTAGGTGTCCTGGTTCTGTAGGTATGCCTAAACCTAGGTTTTGTGTCCATTTCGTGTCCTAATGGACAGTATCAGCCTATAGACATAGGTGTTTGATGAAATGTCCTAAAGGACATTTCGACCTAATTTTAGGAAACTTTTTGAATAGAAATTTAGGGTTTGTTGTCGCTTATCATTTTCTGTAGGACTGAGCTTGTGATTGTGTCGTGTCGTGTCGAGATCTGGACACGAACACGCCGTTCTGACACAGTGCACATTGTCCTGCTGCTCGGGGGCAATTGCTCCCTGTACATGACACGTGGACACCTAGGATTTGACACAGCCCTAGGGGAAGACACTGACACGAGGTCCTCAAAGTTTGAGACACCCTCGTGTCGTATCGGATACGCATTCGTGTGTGCATTAATCACGCACTGTGTGCACACGTGCAGTTTTGCCTCACTGATACGCACGAATCGACACGACACGGGCACACGTGGTCACGATGCAGGCTGTGGGTCACGTTCCCCTATCCTAGGCGAACCTACAGCCACGGGCACGTATCCTAATTCGTGTCGTGTTGTGTCCACGAACACAGTGAACACGTGCACGACGATTGTTTCAGCCTGTGCACTGTTTTGTGTTTTAGGTGACTGGACACGTTTGTGTCCACTTTGGTGGACACAAACACATCACATGACACGTATGCAATGTGTTTATATGTTACCAACCTCTGTTTTAGGTTTTTAAATGAATTTTCCATGTTGATTCTCATTTTTCCCCTATTTACTGATTTACTTAGTATCAGTTATATGTTGTTCTGTCCAGTTTTGATAATTTGATTTTGTCAGTCTTTTTTTAACCTAATTTACACTGTTAATTACTTGTAATTAAGTCTCATATATGTGCACCAATGTGATTTCTATTAGTGTGTCAAATTTGGGGTGGTTTTGATGTGATTTGAGTTCAAAAAAACTGAGAATGCTAGTAGGGGCTGAAAACTGATTTTTTAGTTGATGTTGTAAACTAATTTTGGGTTATTTGTGAACAAATTTTGGGGAGATTGTGAGCTGAGATGATTGTTACTGTTTTTAAACTAAATTGTGGACCCTTAAACTGTTTTGAGGTTGTTTTTAAACTAGAAATGTGTGGACTGAAAACTGGAAAATGGTGAATGTTTAAACTGATTTTGGTTTCATGTGAACATTGGAATGATTCCAATATTGTGTAATTCTGGGAATGAAGTGTGGCTGGACTGAATTGGGTTTCTAAACCTGAGATTTGGAAACTTGGCTGAATGCATTTTCTTTTATATTGATTTCCTTTTCTTTTACTGAATTCTCACGTATTGAGGTTCACTGTCACATGATGGTTTAGATTTTGTGTTGAGTAATGAATTTCGATTTGATTTTGGGGTGTTAAAATGAATTTGGGTTTTGATATGTAAACTGAGATTTTGGGTGTTAATAGGTAAAATGGTTTTGATGTAATCTGAGTTGAATTTCTGCTTTGAATACCTGATATACATTCAACCCTTTAGACCCCATTTATAGGCTGTCCTTTACACTGTTAAAACAGTCCAATTGCAAGCTTATTTGACTGTCCAATTCAGCCCTACATTCAGCCCTTCATTCCAATCCCCCTTGCTCCCCAAAACCTGCCATGTACTGTCCTAAAGCAGACTATTAGTTGCCCACAAAATCAGCCATGTATACCCCATGGTTCATCCTACAAATTCAGTCCCATATTCCAGCCTTGACAGTCCACATTCCAGTTGAGTATATGAATATTCAGGCCATAACACACATTCCATTCCCTGATTAGTACAAATGTTTACATACTGAATTGATTTCCTTCTCTTTTAACTGAGTACATTGTGTGTTGTATGAGGGTTTCCTGTTTTACTGTGTACACACATTCATGTAGCCTCTCACACACACTTGAATGCCTCACTGTTAGCCTACTGCACACTGATTTTACTCTTGTCTCACACACACACACACACACCACACTCCTTGACACTAGTACACTCACATGCCTATGCATCACATACACCCATGTATGATACCACACTCTCACTTCACTCTTCACACACCCTAGTGTCTAGCCTCACACACTCTTAAGCCACACACACACATGTTTCCTCTCTCACATGTACACCCTCATTCTCATGCTTCACTAGTACACACACACATGCACTTGGACATATCTTGTGTCCCCCTCTTTTTATACATATGTATATTTGTATATATTACATATAATGTTGTGTGGTTCACACATGTGGCCTATATGTGATTTTTCTACTAGTTTATATGAATAGTAATATGTGTATTATTAAATATAAGTATAGTCTTGTAGATGTGATTAGGGTTATATGATATATATATTAGCCTATGGCCTATGTGAGTGTCTGTGAGTTAGTGTAGAGTCTAGTTTAGACTTGTTTAGTCTTATTAGACCTAGAATGGACTAGTTAGACTAGTATAGACTAGTTTGACTTAGCTTGACCATAGTTGATCTAGTTTGACTTCTAGAGTTGACCAGAGTTGACCAAGAGTTGACTTTGGCCTAGATTAACCTAGAATCATGTAGAATGTATAGTAGGACTTCATTATATCATTTTAGACTTGTTGTGACTTATGTTGTTCTGATTAGGAGCCAGACACCTCTCCTCGGACAGTACATTTACTTCAGACATTCAGATACGAGGCGAGTACATTCTCTGATCATTTCATATCCTGCTTAGAATATTTCCTGCATTAAATTACTTTACTTGATACTGTCACGTTGGTCACACGGATTAATACTATATGGATCCCTCCTTGAGATGTTATCCCTTCAGGGAGCATCGGGTACTCTATGTTCTGTGTGTTTCACTTACATGGCGTATCATATGCTTCTTTGGTTCTTTGATCACTTGTGACATATATTCATATGGTCACATAGTCTTCTCTGAATCCTTATCCCATTTATTGGGTCTATCAGAATCCCCATTTATGGGACTACTATGTACCACCTTTCGGAGGCTTATCACCCTTTGGGGGCATATCACCCTTTGGGGGCATATCACCCTTTGGGGGCTTATCACCTTTCGGGGACTGTTACATAGAAGCATGTACGTAACATAACTTGTTTGGATTCTTGTGTATTAATTGGGGGTACGGGGGAGTATAAATAGCCATGTGAACAATTCCAAAGTAGAATAGCCATGTACGCCTCTTTAGTATAGCCATGTACAAATCAAGCCGTTCACATGTCGACTTTGTGCTCTAAATCACTAGTCACTGGTAGCTCTTTACTTATAGTAGATATTTCTATTATAGTTCTCTCTCTCTGTTTACATATTGCATTCTTCAGTATCTATATCTTACTTTACTACATGATTATATTTTCTAACCTGCTATGAACTGTTGAGATGTACTGTACTCGCTTCTGTCCTGACTGGACCTGTTGAAAATATTACAGAGGACGAGAAAGAGGCCTGGGAGAATACCTTCTTCGGGACAGCTCTAGCTGAGGACATCACCCCACTGCCTAGACTAGTTTAGTTAGGCCTTATCTTATTTTCATGTTGTCTTGAGACTGTTTAGCTAGACTTTACTTCTGTTCAGAGATGTTGAGTTGTATATATTCTTTCATATTCAGTAGCTGAGATATGTACTCTGGATATTTGCTGGGATATTATCTTAAATTTTTCTTTCTTCAGTATTTCCTTGAGTTCTATATCTTATCGTGCTTTCTTCTTCCTTAGTTGTGATTGAGTTCATTTACTGCTATGTCACCCCATTCGGGGAGTATAAACTGCTTAGTATCATATTGCTAGATGTATGTTGACCTAGGACAGCGTTCTACCGCCGACACTGCGGCATAGGCTGGGCGTTATTACGTTCTCGTACCCTCACAGTGGGTGCGGGTCGTGACAGAGACTGCTCATGCAAGAGCCAGAACCATGAAGATTAGTACCTAGGACTGCTGAATAGCATTATCTATTGTTATAAGAAGTTGTAACAGGATGTCCTTAGATCAATCATGAGAGTTTTTGCTGTAATTCTCCACATGAATAAACTTCTTAGTTACACCTTTATGGTAGATGTATTCCCTGATAGTCTTCCCGGATTACCCCAGATCTAGACATAGAGTTCACTATTGACCTAGTCCCCGGCTCTTCCCTATTTCTAAGGGATGCTACAGAGTCAACCTGAAGGAGGCCAAAGAGATGAAGGACCAGATCAATGGACTGAAGGCTCTGGGATTCATTCGAGATGGAGCTTCACCCTGGGGAGCACCTGTCTTGTTTGTGCCCAAGAAGGACGGAACAGTATGGATGTGCATCAACTACCGGGCGCTGAACAATATCACCATCAAGAACAAGTACCCTCTGTCCCGGATCGATGACCTATTTGATCTATTGAGCGGAGCCAAGGTGTTTTCGAAGTTTGATCTTAGATCTGGCTACCACCAGATCAGGGTCAGGAAGGAAGATATTTCCAAGACGGCATTCAACACCAAGTATGGGCAGTTTGAATTCTTGGTCATGCCGTTTGGACTGACGAATGCTCCTATGGTGTTCATGAACCTTATGAACAAGGTTTTCCATGAATACCTAGATCAATTGTTGTTGTCGTCATCGATGACATTCTGATCTATTCAAAGACGGAAGAGGAGCACGAAGAGCACCTCAGGAAAGTTCTGGATACTTTGAGGAAGGAGAAGCTGTATGGTAAGCTTTCCAAGTGTGAATTCTTTCTAGACAAGGTGGATTTTCTTGGCCATGTTGTCACAGGAGAAGGAATTTCGGTAGATCCGAAGAAGATAGCCGCTGTTGAGAAGTGGTCTACCCCAAGCTCAGTTGCTGAAATCAGGAGTTTCTTCGGCTTGGCTGGCTACTACCGAAAGTTCGTGAAGGGTTTTGCCAGAATTTCCGAGCCGATGATGAAGCTCACTCGGAAGAATGAAGAGTTCATCTGGACGGAAGATTGCCAGGCATCATTCGAGGAGCTGAAGAAGAGACTTACCACTGCACCAATCCTTGCGCTACCCGCAGGAACTGGTGGTTTCTCAATCTACAGTGATATCTCAGGTAAAGGACTGGGTTGCGTTCTTCAACAACATAGAAAAGTGATTGCTTATGCATCTAGACAATTACGGACTCATGAGAAGAACTATCCCACACATGATCTGGAGCTTGTGGCAGTCATCTTTGCTTTGAAGCTATGGAAGCATTATCTATATGGAGAGAGAGTGAAAATATATATACAGGCCACAAAAGTCTGAAGTATGTTTTCACTCAAAAGGAGCTGAACATGAGGCAAGGAAGATGGCTGGAACTGATGAAAGATTTTGACATCGATCTACAGTACCACCCGGGTAAGGCTAATGTGGTCGCAGATGCACTTCGTCGATACCCTATGGCGATGTTTTTGACCAAGGAGTGGCACCTGCTAGAGGACATCGAGAAGCTTGGACTGGAGATTATACTGCTTGGAAGGAAGGAGCTGGATGCTGATTCATTGTTGATGAAGTTGCAAGTGAGCTCGAGTCTGATGGACAAAATCAAGGAGACGCAGTTTCAAGACGAGACACTTTGCAAACTTAGAGATCAAGTGCTGGCAGGAACACTTGAAGGATTCTCAATCGCCAGTGACGGAGCGCTGAAGAATGGTACGAGGCTTTGCGTACCAACTGGCGAACTGAGGAACTAGCTGATGCAAGAAGCACACCAGTCGCAGTATTCTATACATCATGGAGCATGCAAAATGTACCGGGATATACGTACAGTAGTGTGGTGGTACGGAATGAAGAAGGACGTGGTCAGGTATGTTGCTAGATGTTTAATTTGTCAACAAAGTGAAGCTAGCAGACAAAGACCAGCAGGACTATTGCAGCCGTTTGACATTCCGGAGTGGAAATGGGAACACTTGACGATGGATTTTGTGTCGGGATTGCCTCGATCTCAAGGAGGGAAGGATGCCATTTGGGTTATCGTGGACCGACTGACGAAGTCAGCTCACTTTATCCCCTTCAAGGTTGGTCTATCCACCGAGAAGTTGGCAGCACTGTACATACGGCACATCTACCGGATTCATGGAGTTCCGGTAAGTATTATGTCTAACAGAGATACTAGATTTACCTCTCACTTTTAGAAGAGTTTACATGACAGTTTGGGAACACAACTGAAGTTCAGCATCGCCTACCACCCCCAGAATGATGGGCAATCGGAGAGAACAATCCAGACGCTAGAAGACATGCTGAGATCCTGTGTCTTGGAATTTGGAGGGTCTTGGGAAGACAATTTGCACTTGGTAGAGTTCTCTTACAACCACAGTTACCAAGCTAGCATTGGTATGACACCGTTCGAGGCGCTCTATGGACGTCGTTGCCGCACTCCACATGCTTGGGACGACGTCGGAGAATGAACGTTGCTTGGACCTGAGAAGGTGACCGATGCAGCAGAGAAGGTGAGAATGATCAGAGATAACTCAGGATTGCCCAATACAGACAGAAGCATTAGGTTGATAGTAGTCATCGACCAGTGGAGTTTGAAGAAGAAGATAGCATTTTTGTGAAGTTTTCTCCTACCAGAGGAACGATCAGTTTTGACAGAGCTGGGAAATTGAGGCCAGGTACATCAGGCCATTTGAAGTTTTAAGACGAGTTGGAAGTAGCGTACCGATTAGCTCTACCAGCTAAACTTGAGAGTGTGCAACATCTTCTACGTATCACAGCTCAGACGCTACATCCCGGATCCGAGTCACATTTTGGATAATTCAGAGCTGAAGATTGGACTCAACCTTTCAATGCCGGAGAAACCAGTTACAAGCGTAGTCAGAGGTGAGTAGAAGATCAGAATTTGAGCCATCACATAAACTCATATTTCTTATCTTTTCGTTCTAAACTTGACTGATGCTGCTAAGTTAGCCTAGTTTTGCAAGCTATTTCTTTATCAAGCTTGATCATGACAGTATTTTATTGGGTGCACCCACTAATATATTGTCTAATCAGGACTGGTGCATGATGGTCTGATCAACCTCGTGTACTTTGGTTCGCCTTTGTATTTTTTTCTGCATGGATGATATCATAAATAAAACTTGTCCCTAAACCGTCTCATCCACGACTGCCTTAGAAATTCTTATTGTTGGACCTGAGTTACGGGCGTAGTACCCGTACCTGTTTGATTCTCCTATCATGCCTTTAATTTCGAGGACGAAATTTTCTAAGGAGGAAAGATTGTGAAACCCAATTTTTGTAAAGTGAATTAATATTAATATTATAATATCATTACTATTATTAATAGTATTATTTGTGAGTTTAAAATTAATTTTGAAAATTAAATATGGCTTTTTAATTTCTGGCGAGACCCGAGCCGGACCAGCCTTTCGAGCCCCAGACCCGGGTCCAAATCCATTCATTAGAATTCAAATTTTTTTTCTTATTAAAAAAATAATTTTCTAGAGCTGGTCCAAGTTGGACCAGCAACCCCACGTTCTACTCCTCCCCTCCTCACTTTTCTCTCCTAACTATCATCCCTACCACTAGTTCTCTACAGCTCCCACTCTCCCTTTTTAAATCCCTACAATCACCACTCCTTATCACTCCTCACCAACACTAGCACAATTACTCTCCCATAACTCCTCTCCCCACACCATCCCACCACCCCCACGAACACCTATTCTCTCTCCTCTCTCTCTAACTTTCAAACCCCTTCCAGAGCTCCCGTAGGCCCAACCCCCGGCCTCCAGCGCCCGACCCTCGATCCGCCGACCCCCGGCGCTCCGCCGCGCGCCTCCCCGCGCGCGCATCTTCCGGCGGGCCACCTCCGCCCGTGGTCGCCCTCTCTTGGCCAGCGCCGAGCCACCAGCCGGCCCCGGCGCCGCTCCTCCTGCTGTGCGCCTCCCCGCGCGCCCCTGTGCGGGACCCCGACCCTTGCCGCCGCTGTCCCGGCCTCCTCCGCGAGCACCGGCCGACCTCCTCGACTGTTCTCCCTCTTTCGAACTCCCGATATACTGTTCCGAGCTTTTCGACTCGCTGTCCGCGGGATTCTGAGTCCGATTTGTGGATTTGCGCGTCCCGAGTCCGAGGCAACCCTTCGGATTCCGTCATTTTGGGTAATCCCTGGTTAATCACAGTAGTTCGTCCCTCTCCGTGTCAATGATGAATTGGTCCACGAATCTTCCTTCGAGAAATTCGATTTTGGGTTAACGTTGTTTCCGAGATTTTCCGAGAAACCTTCGGAAAGCTTCTGTTAGTTGGTTTTAATCTTTTTTCGAAACTTTCGGAAATAATTTTTGGATATTTTGGGTTTCGGATTGTTCCGATTAGTGCTGTGATATTTTGGTTTGGTTTCGGCTCCCGAATTTGTTTCGGGTCGTTCCGAATTAATTTTGGAAATGGTTGTGGTTATTTTGATATATATATTTTGGGATTCCCTGGTTTTGGATTTTGCAGGAAAATATTGGCACACTTTCCCAGTTTTTGGGTTGACCAAAAATAGAGAAAATGCTGCCGGATTTTCCGTAAAATTTAATTATATTTTAAAAATGATTTTAAAATGGATTTCAAAAAATATTAATATTTTGGATTTTGGGGCGACGACCGTATTGGTCAATGGGCCCCGGCTAAGTGCAAACGAAACCGGCTTCGCCCGGACGTTGAGGCATTAGCCAATATGACGATTGGACCATATCTGAGACTCATTAAATATTTAATTTATATTTTTATTATTATTTATTTTTTCATAATTAAATTATAGGAAGTTTTAGAACTAACGACCGTTTTGTCTTATTTCAATTTATGTAAATAAATTGTAATGGACATAAGCCCAGCTGGTTGTTGGCTCTGTGATCTGTGATTTAGTAGCATAGGCTTTTCTGTTGTTTTTCTGGTTTTGCGAGTTCTTTTAGCATACGCGTAATCTAATAGATAATTATTTTCATATAGAAAAATAATAAAGTTTTCTCACATTAAAATTTACAAGTTTTAATATTTAACAACGATCATGTATTTCTCATTAAAATAAAAAATTTAGTTTATATGTATAAATACGAAAATACAAAGTTTTAATCAATTAAATTGGAAACTACGAGTTTTCCCAAAATACAAAGTTTAAACGATCTTTCCCTCGTTATTAATTACAACGCACCGATAATCGCGTTTTTGTTTGTGATTGCATAAATAAAGATTAAAATTGATTAGGACACAATTAGATATTTCAACTAGTATAGTTAGCTTGGTAACCCTGGATTCTGAGTCAATTTCTCGAATGTAGGAATTCGAGGACGATCCTAATTTCCATCTCGAAGTCTTCAATCTTTCCAGTCCAGTCCATTTTGAGGCAAGTACAGTTTGTGTTAGTTTACAGTTATTTTAATAATCGCTTTACTGCAAGTTTAAACCACGATGCAACACGAAACTCTCTCTGAGAGCACTGACTGATTGACTGTTGGGTACTGGGGGAATAGAGTAATGTTTATGACCATATCCAACTGTTAACTTAGAACTGTATTATCTTACCCCTCTCTCACACGGGGATAAGCCGTATCGTATCAATAGGATACTACTGTACAACCCAAGCCGGTCATATTCATTGCCTATTCAAAATTACACTATTTTACTGCTAGAAAACTGTTCACTTCTAAATTGTTTAAAAGTGCATGATTCTATTATTATTTTAGCTGTCAAATTAGCATAAATTGTACTTTGCTCCCTCCTGACTGGAGATACATTTTTAGGAGATTTTGAGGATGCTGATCTGTTATACAACAGCTATTACGACCCGGTTCTGTACCCCGTGGTGCTGCCAGAGTCCCCTTTGGAGGACGTAGGACCTGAGGCCGACGAGCCGAACGCCTAGCTAGATTTTCTGTTTCTAGATTTGTTGTTTTAGAATTTTGTAATTTGATTTCAGCTTTTAATTCAGTTCTTTCACTTTCCAGTTGTATCTATTTAAAGGTTTAATAAAGTTTTAAATTCCCGAATATTGAGTTGTGACAAATATAGATGTTGTTGTGGTTACCTGCTAATGGAACAGCTTACTGCCGCCGTCTCAACAACGGTGTAGGCTGGGCATGATCCGGTTCGACCCAATTATTTGGGATCGGGTCGTGACAGGTTCCACTGTCTGGCTAGCTGATGGGAATCGAGAGGGCATCGCTCCATCGGGGTTCCTCCCGAAAGGTATACATATTTTTAATCTACCTAGCTTTGGACAAGTGCCGTTAAGAAAAAAAATCATCATACGAAGGAAAAAGCCAAGCTATCAAGTTATTAGGCTCGTTGTAATCTTTATTTATTTTGAGTCCCTAGGTTTTTTTGTAACTCAATAGAGAAAAGTAAATGATAGTTCAAACAAAAACTAGCAAAAACTCAAAAGTCTAAATTTGGGATATAAGATCGGTATATCGACGATATATCGCAGTATACTGACGGTATACCACTTATTATCACAACAAGTTCTGCTTTGCAAAACGACATACCGACGATATACCATTCAGCCTGATTCAGCGCATTAGTGCACTTCAATGGCTATAAATCTAGCCGCTTATGATCATTGGAGCACAATGCACTATACTGCCGAAATTCGTTCTCTACAGTAATTTTTTTAATTGTTTTCTCCTTGCTATTTAAATCCAAGTGCATTTATTTGTTACTTACTACTTGTACTTCTTGGAGCCTTTTTATATCTTTTAGAAGAAAAAAAAATCTATCCACATAAAAGAGCTATCACTTACCAAATCATATTGAGAGCGAGTGTTATTGAGTTGCAAAGTATGATCTTCAAATTGTTGTGAGAAGATCAAAAAACTTTCGTGTAAGAGGTTGAAGTCCGCAAGCCTTCGTATCAAAGCTTGTGTTGAAGTCGACGAGCCTTCGGGTCAAAGCTCGTGTGTAAGAAGTCGACAAGTCTTCGGATCAAAGCTCGTATTGTAGCTATTTGTTATAACAATGGATTAAGTCGGAGAGAGTTTCGAGAGTGGAATGCCTCACGGAGGATACCATGATATATGGGGTGTCGGTATTTCTATTTCTACCACCGAGTTTTAAATTACTTGTTAGCATTCATAATTATGCTTGATTATTAGTTAAATCTTACTAGTATATATGCACGTGCATTGTACGTATTTTATAATATTTGGAAAGAGCAAACAATCTCTTTAATTTTTTTTCTACTAATTATATAACTATCCATATTAAATTCAATGAACTATTTTAATTAGTAAATACAAATGAGTGCATTTTTGGAAACTAAATTTTACGGTGAAGCCTATTTTTTTTCTTCATTATATAGTAGTATAGATTCATCTCCCTCTAGACTGCTTTCACATTCAAAATTTTAAGTATATAAGGTAAATTTGATATTTTCTTTAAGTAAATCAATTTGACTTTCATGTCCCGGTTGAAGCTATAAAGGATTTCTATTTACTTTTGGAATCAACAACCCTATAATACAATATCGGGTCGGGTTTTGGTTACCATGGACAAACTCCTCACGTTAGCCTATCTATTCTACTATATAATAGGAAAACTTAGATGGTAAAACTTTTGAATTCCGGAAATACCCTTACATACTTATACTAATTAAAAATAGTTCATTAATTTTAATAAGGACAACTTAGTAATTAGGAAGACTACAATTTGGTCTTCCTAAACTAATTAAAAAATGTTAAAATATGTGCAAGACACGTGCACATATGCTAGTTCTTGTAATGCACAACACTGTACTTTAGTTACTGGCGATCCAGATCGTAAACATAGTCTTATTCTTGTAACGAATAACAATTAACTTCATTTCTTAAGATTGTCTCAATTCAAAATGGTCGCTAGTAATTTTGACAGTGTCCTGTTTCATTGTAGGGTATCGCGTTTTGTATAAGATACGGACACGGATACGATTTTGGAGTGACGATTGGTATTTCCAAATGTGTGATGTGATGCCAGCTCGCCAGCCGACTAGAGTTCAATCACCGCGCGCTAAAAATCCCAAATCTCTACATTTTCCCGCCAAAACAAAACAGGAAACCCCATTCCATACCCCTCCCCTCCCCCCAGCTCTCTCTCTCTCCAATGGAAACACTCTCCACTCCTCCTCCTCCCACAGCAGCAGAAGCAGCAATGGATCCTTCCCCTCTTCACTCAAACCCTAACCCTAACCCTAGCAGCAGCAGCAGCACCTACCGGATCTCCGGCGTGCCGGTGGAGTTCCCGTACAAGCCCTACGGCTCCCAGCTGGCGTTCATGGGCCGCGTCATCTCCACTCTCGACCGCGCCCGCCGCAACGGCCACAGCCACGCCCTCCTCGAGTCCCCCACCGGCACCGGGAAGTCCCTCTCCCTCCTCTGCTCCTCCCTAGCGTGGCAGCAGCACCAGCGCCACCGCCCCGCCGCTGCCCCCCAGCCCCCTGACCCCCTCGCACACGGGGGCGGCTTCGTCCCCGAACCCTCCGGTAAGTAACGAATCCCCCCTTCCCTTCCCTTCCCTTCCCTTCCCTTCCCCTAAACCTAAACCTCTGATTGCTTGCGTCCGATTTCTGTAAAGTTGATTTCTTGAGTTGATAGGTAATGCGGAGCAGCAGGTTCTGGCGACCACCGCAAAGAGCGCTAGGGCTAAGAGGAGGCTGATCTGTCCGACTATTTATTACGCGTCGTGAGTGTATTTAATGTTCTGATTTTTGTTGGTTGGGTGGATCTTTAGTACTTTGATGCTCGCAGGAGGACGCACTCTCAGATTAGTCAAGTGGTACGTGAGTTCCGGAAGACGTCTTACCGCGTTCCGATGGCAATTCTGGTGAGTCTCCTCTTGTTTGTGTGATTGGATACTAAGTTACCCATACAAAAATCCGACACGACAACACGAACAGTGGCCCGGAGAAGGTACCGATTTGGCTTGTCCTAGTATATTCTGGGAGTGTCTTTCGTGTCCATTATGTGTTCAACACGGACACGTCACCGATCTTTGAAGTGCCCACACTTCCTTGGTAACACCTGCTCAGGTTGTTATTACTACGAACATGTTGTGCATTTTCAAGAGAAAACATTCTTTTTAGATACTTTGCTTTATTTTTGTTAGCCTTGGGTTGTCTTTGGTTTGGTGGAAAGTGAGGGAAAAGAAATGAAAATGGAAGTGTATCATGTAGAAAAGGGTTCCCATTAACATATCATCAAGTTTAATTCCCATTAACATATCATCAAGTTTAATTTTCTTTTCCTTTCCCTCACTTCCTTAGCAACCAAATATGACCTCAGTTTAGTCCCACATTAGGAAAATCCTAGGAAAGAAGTAATACTCTCTCCTATATATGGTACCCACCGAGCCTCTATCCAAATTTTTTGGATCCGATATAATATACTTACTCCTTCCCAAAATAAAATGTTTGGGATCAATGGAATAGGTTCTTGTGCTCGTATAGAGTGATAGACATTTTGGTGTTTTTGATTGTTCAAAGTATGATTGGGTTTAGATGTGAAGTCCTTAATTTGTTGTATTATATTTCAAAAGACAGTGAACCGCTTTAGTTTAATGTTAGTCTTGCATATGAAATTAATTTGAAGGGGTTATATGTTGGAGGTGCAACAAAAGATGTCACCTTTATAGGTACTAGGGTTATGTTTAGATAGATGACATCCGTAATTAGTTATACCAGCCATATATTATGGTAGATAAAAAATTCACGTTCGTCAGGAAATGTAAATTATTAGACTATAAAGTAAAAAAGGTTGGTATGCTTAAGTTGGAATCATGGAATCAATCAATACATTAGGCACAATGACCAGGGGTATATATACAAGTACTATCAAACAGTCCCATCTCATAACTGATGTGGGACTATACAATAGAGTTTCTAGCACCCCCTCAAACTCATGATGCGTCGTCCAATGAGAGTTTGACAAGGGGAAAACCATAAAAATGTACATAGAATAACAATCAATAAATGACAAACAACCCCCTCAATCTCAAAATGGATAAATCAACAAGAGTTTGCCTGTAAGGAACAAATGTCTTTGAACAATACCAGCCTTCGTGAAGAAGTCAACAATTGGCATCCGAGATGCAAAATACGAGAGTAACATGTCACAATCAACCTTAATGTATTTCGTTCTCTCATGAAATAGAGGGTTCCAACTATCTGAATAGTACTAATATTGTCACTAATGGAAAGGAATAGAATAAATACAAGGAGACCTATGTCAGCAACAAGCCAACGAAACTGGGCGATCTTAGAAGTTTCTTGGTGAGATCCTTGATAAAGCTACTTGTACTGATACTCATACTTCCTCTTCGCCTTTTGAGTTAAATCTCAAGTTACGTCATGATGATGCTGATTTTTCCCTTATCGGTAACAACAATTGGTTGGCAGCCTGATTTTTCTTACTATTACTCGTCCTGATATCTCTCATGTTGTACATGTTGGTTTTGTATTATGGAACCAACCTATGTTATACACGTTGGATTGGAATTGCATGATTGAGATTAAATGACTTAAAAAGGTGGTGGGTTTACACCTTTTAATCTCAACCACTAAATTCTAATTCAATCCATAAAATATAGGGTGGTTCTATAACACAAAATCAGCCGGCTGGTTTTGGAGCATATATATATATATATATATATATATATATATATATATATATATATCCAATGACCCCCTAGCCTAGTGGTAGTGGTGTGGCATGCGGCCCAAGCGGTCAGGAGATCGATTCCCGATGGGAGCGATCGCCATAATTACCTTCTTTCAATATATATATATATATATATATATATATATATATATATATATATAAGTACAATCGGACACGGTCCCCTCTCACAAGTGGTGAGGGGTTACACAATAGTGCATCTAATAATTTCTTCTCTTTTCTTGGAGTTGTTTGGGGAAATGTTGCTTACGGGATTTAATTGTTTTTTGGGGGCTCAACTTCAAAGAAAGAAACCATACTGGAAATTGAGCTTATAAAGGTACACGAAGGTGGGGTCCTCAAGACTAAAACTAGTGCTATATAGTATGTAAGTTAGGACAAGCTTGTGATTTATTACTAAAAGTTTGTTGTGGTTTCCTCCTAATTGGTATGGCAAATGTATAATTTAAAAGCTATAACATACTATGTACATAAGTTTGAGATTTCAATATCAATTTAATCTCATTAGTCAAAGTCGTGCCCTGTAGAAAGGTGCAGTAGCTGCGCATTGCACCTCACTAGGAGAGACGCCTTTCTCCGGGTGCACCTAGGATGCGCCTAAGGTGCGTCTTTCAGCAAGGTGCAACAAAAAAAAAGCGCGTCTATGCGTGCCTTGTGGTTTTTTTTTATATACATACAAAAACTTTGAGGTATGGAAATAATCTTTACCTCATAAGTGAGCGAAATAGTTCTTTTCACGGTTGTCAAAGTTGGTTACAATTGAAATAGAAAAACTAAAATTAACTAAAAACGTAGTAGGAAGAATACAAACTCTTGTTAGTTTTGTTGATTGTTACTGTTATTACTGTTCTGCTAATTTACTTGGTTATATTTTTTACATATTTTTGTTAGTTTTAATATGCTATTTGGTTTTATTTCTTACATTACTGTAGAGTTGGAATAATGGGATAACTTTATTAATGAAGGGGAGCTACATATATATAGGAGGGGCTAACCCCTCTCACTTTTGTTCTAGGCAATGTGGGACTAAAGCCCACTACTAATATTAATATACTTAACACCCTCCCTCAAGTTGGAGCATAGATATCAATCATGCCCAGCTTATTATATATAAATTAAATCCGATAACCCAAAAGAGGCTTCGTGAAGGTATCGACTATCTGATCACCGGTCCTCACATGATGAAATTTTATCATCCCCTTTGTATACTCATTACGGACGAAGTGGATGTCGATTTCAATATGCTTCGTCCTTTCATGAAATATAGGATTGGTAGCAATATGGATAGCAGACTTATTATCACACCACATATATGCTGTGCTCGATCCTGCTTCTTCTCCCAATTCTTGTAGAAGATGTTTCATATATAACACCTCTGTTGTGATATGAGCAATGGTTCGATACTCTGCTTCTGAACTTGATCGTGCTATCACACTCTGCTTCTTGCTCTTCCAAGATACCAAATTTTTTCTAATAAATATAGAGTAGCCAGATGTAGACCGTCTATCTGTCAGGCTTGTACCCCAATCAACATCAGTAAAATACTCAATATAAGTGTGTCCATGATTCTCTATTCAAATTTTTTTTCCTGGATTCTTGACTAGATAGCACATGATTCTAAGAACTGCCTGCAGTGCGGAACTCTAGGAGAAGCCATAAATCTACTTGCAACACTAACTGCGAAAGAGATGTTCGGACGAGTCATGACTGCCAAGTAGTTGAGTTTTCCAACTACTCGTCGATTCTGATCCGGATTGGTCATCAGGATCCCCTCGTTTGGAAGTAACTTAGCTCCTAGATCTAAAGGTGAGGTTGCTCTCTTGGCTTGCATCATTCCTGCATCATTCAGTATGTCCAACACATACTTCCTTTGAGACATTATGATGTCCCACTTACTCTGTGTGACCTCAATGCCCAAGAAATAGTTCAATGATCCTATATGCTTGGTTTGAAATTGTTCTTCCAGAAACTTCTTGAGGCCTGCAATACCCTGGTTGTCGTCTTCTGTGATTACAATATCATTAACATAGACACCAAGTAGTATCCTTCCAGCTGATGTTTGTCGGTAGAATACCGAATGATCCTTCTTTGATTGACACATGCCAAACTAAGTAACAACATGTGTGAATCGACCAAACCACGCACGAGGTAATTGTTTTAGACCATATAGGGCCTTTCGCAAATGACACACTTTACACTTCCTTGCAACGAAGTCGGGAGGTTGCATCACATATACTTTTTCATCCAGATCCCCGTGGAGGAAGACATTCTTGATATCCAGCTGAAGCAATGGCCGGTCATAGCGAACAACCAAGGCCAAAAGGACACGAACATATGCCATTCTGGCAACATGAGAGATTGTCTCAAAATAATCCTCACCAATATCGTTTAGCCACCATACGAGCCTTGAGGCGATCAAGATAGCCATTCGGTTTCACCTTGATCGTCAACACCCATTTACAACCTAGTGCCTGATTACCGGGAGGTAAATCGACTAAGTCCTAAGTATAGTTCTCCCAGAGAGCTTTCATCTTATTGTTCATAGCAGCACGTAAACCGGGATGTTTGAGACCCTTCTCAGCGTTTTTGAAAATCTGAATCCTATCAATAGTAGCCACCAGAGACTGAGTGTGATTGGTAAGTCCTTTGTAGCTGTCAACATACAAGGGATGATTACGACATGCACGACGAGAGCGAGCTGCTGGCGGAACAGGCGGAGGCGAATCAGTAGAGCGAGAGGAGGATGACTCTGTGGGCATCATTGGCGATGTTCGTGCGGGTGACGTCGGCACAGACTGAATCGGTGTCTCCGAACTATCGGACTGGGTAACTGGCTCGGTAAGGGAGGGCACTCGTATGGGGGGCTATTGTGTTTGATCAGGAAATAGCAAAAAATTCTCTTCTAGATTAACTTGGGGAATCGGATCTGTTGTTTGTGAAAGTAGAGAAAATTCAGTTTCAACAAAGGTAACATCTCGAGTGAAAAAAATACCTCTTCAAGACAGGAAAAAAAATATCGATATCCTTTCTGATCTTTAGGATACCAAAGAAAAATACATTGTATTGTCTTAGGATCTAATTTAGAAAGAGTCGGTCGGGTATCCCGAACATAGCATAAGCAACCAAAATTTTGAGGGACAGAAGAAATGGCTCTCGTCCGGGATATAGCATAGAAAAAGGAGTATTACTATTGAAAACTGATGATGGCATGCAATTAATAAGATAACAAGCGGTAAGAACCGCATCTGACCAAAATTTCTTGGGAGTACGTGCTTGAAACATAAGAGCATGCGTTGTTTCCAAGAGAGATCAATTCTTGCGCTCGGCCACACCATTCTGTTATGGTGTGTAAGGACAAAAAGTTTGGTGGATGATGCCATTACGGGACATATGAGTACTGAACTCACGAGATAGATACTCACGACCATTGTCACTTCAAAGACATTTAATTGGAACGTCAAACTTCGTTTTGATTTCGGTATAAAAATTGTACCAGATTTCAAATAATCCGGAACGAGTTTTCATTAGATAAACAAAAGTAATACATGAGTAGTCACTAACAAAGATAACAAAGTACTTAAAATCCATCATTGATTCAACCGGACAAGGTTTCCAGATATCAGAATACACCAACTCAAAAGGAGCGGATACAATTTTATTTTGACTCACCGGATAGGAAATCCAGTGATGCTTAGCCAAATGACATGACTCACAATGAAAGTTGATCAGAACATCTAAAGATGGGTACATTTTTTGGAGAGCTTGGACTGAAGGATGACCTAACTGACAATATAACTTGAAATGATCGAGTTTCCTGCCGAAACAAGCAACAGAAGAATGAACGTCAAACATGTGCAAGCCACCAGCCACATGTTCCTTACCGACAGTCTTTCCAGTTTTTAGGTCCTGGAAAACACAACCATCAGGAAAAAAATGTTACTGAGCAATGCAAGTCGTGAGTAAGTTGACTAATTGAAAGCTAATTGAATAGGTTTCCCGGTGTATGTATACAGAATGCAGTGATAGTCCGAAAGAAAGACGGACGCTTTCTCGTCCATGGACTGTTAGTGAACTACCATTAGCAATGGTAATATCGAAAATCTGACCCATCGATACATAGTTACGTATCATACTTTCGTCGCCAGTCATGTAAGCAGACGCACCAAAGTCAATTACCCACTGCTTCGACGTAACCACAC
Organism: Iris pallida; assembly: GCA_029216955.1. Lineage (NCBI taxonomy): Eukaryota > Viridiplantae > Streptophyta > Magnoliopsida > Asparagales > Iridaceae > Iris > Iris pallida. Next base: position 19,405,319 of record JANAVB010029815.1, on the reverse strand, counting down.
ATGCCGCTGAGTATCCGGCAGTGGAATCAAATGTGGATGCTTCACTACGTCGTTGAGCTTGAAAGTCAAAAAATTTGTATATGACTCTGCAGTCAGTTGAACAGATCGAATACCATCATAAGGAGCATCTTATGTAACGTTGGCGGCATATGCTTTAGTACACTGCCACTGAAAATGGCCATGCTGACCACAGTTGAAGCATGTGCGTTGTCGTCCTCCGTTTGGCCGTCCTTCGTTACAACCACCATTGCCTTAACCTCCATAACGACCATCATTTCGACCGCCATGCTGTCCACCGCGACCACCATGAAATCTTGCTCGAGCAACACCAAGAGCAGATCGATCAGCAGGAGGATCACCCGGAGTGGTCTTAACAACTTTTGCTGTCTGAATGACACGATAATGTGCTTTCATCAGATACGGAACATTAGATCCAGCAATGATATGAGAGCGAGCAGAGTCCGCATCAGGGCGAAGAGAGACAAGATATGCCATGACATGAGGCTGCTCACGTTGAGCCCTTGCTTCATTGATATCCGTCGTTAGCGGTAAGATGCGGTCGATCTCATCAGTCATCGCCTTGAAGGTCCGGAAGTGGGCCTTGTGAGATTTGTCTCCCTTATTAGCTCGATATATGCTAACGACCGAGTTATAGATTCGAGGCAAATCGCATTTGCCATCAAACACTGCTGCTAGAACCTCCCATAATTCTTTCACGGAGTCCGTATTTTGAACCATGTCTTCCACCGATGGTTCCATGGAGTTCTTCAACTGTGTAAACAGTCGACTATCATCTGTTTTCTATTGCTCAAAGATGGGATCAGTCTTTGCTGGAGGGTTGTCAATCAAATGTTTGGACAACTGCATCCCTCGAAGCGTCTTCTCGACCTTCTTTCGCCAGGTCGAGTAGCCTTCTGGTCCGTCCAACCGTCGGTCGACAAGTCGAATCGAGAAAATTGTTACGCCAGTATCCGTTGGTCCCGCCATTGCGTTTCTGACACTAGTGTCTGTAGCACTGTTATTCGTTCCAGTACTAGTCATCTCACAATATTACCAATTTGACCGTCGATTTGATCTTTTGAACTTGATAATCACATCAACTCTGCCAATGCGCTAGTAACGTGGTCAGAACTGGCACGCGCATAGGAAGTAAAGATGAATGTGGATCACACAAGCCAGGACAGAGAGGTAACCCAAGTGACATTCTGTTAGATCCTGATGTGAAGATCAAGTAAGAAAAGAAACAAAGATTCATGTAAGACAAGTACCTTGTCCGCTCTTTGTTTAAATTCCTGACACCAACATTGGAAGTCACAGGTTCCGGCAAACAAACTCGTTGTTTACCCTCTGAGTATCCCAAGCCAACGTTTAGGGCAGAGGTTCCTGCAAACAAACTTGTTGTTCACCCTCTGTGGATCCCAAAAGATGAATGTTGGAAAGTCAGAGGTTCTTGCAAACAAACCATTGTTTACCCTCTGAAGATCGTAACATTTTTGTTTTTTTAGGGAAGAGAGAAGAAGGGTTGTTTTGGCTCTGATACCATGTAGAGTTGGAATAATGAGATAAATTTATTAGTGAAGGGGAGCTATATATATATATATATATATATAGGAGAGACTAACCCCTCTCACTTTTGTTCTAGGCAATGTGGGACTAAAGTCCACTATTAATATTAATATACTTAACAATTACTAATTTATTTATGTATATTTTTATTATTTATTATTTTTGGCCTTTCTTCACTCGGACGCGCCTTCGGACATATGGACCCTTCGCGCCTCGAGTATGTCTTGCGCCTTTGACTACCTTGAATTTAATGAAGTATTCAATCAAGAAACAATTATTAAGAATACCACTAACTTGACATAGTGAAAGGAAATAACAAAATGGAAGAGAGTCGGTAAGTGAGAGGGATATATATGAATTTGACATAGTGAAAGGAAATATAAAAACGAAAAAGAGCAAGTAAGTGAGAGCGAGATATAAAGAGAGGAAACTCATAGAAAGAGTCTTACCTGTTGGTGCTTGGTAGTAGGTGGCGAAATAGAGATGGGGATGAGATTTGATGGGTTATGGTAGACAAAAAAGGAAAGGGAATCTTGAGGATTTTATGAGCTATTGGTCGTGTCTTTCTTTAATGTTAATATTGAATTATTAGTAATATCTATAGTTTAAGTTATTGGGGGCATGGCTTAGGTTCCAAATTCATGAATCATATGGCGTGATTTAACTTATACCTAAGTCAAGATGAGTCAAGGTGTCCGTCGACATAGCATTTTAAATGCCTAGACGGACCCCTAAGGCAAGGGGACAAGCACACTTAATAACATTGCAGGAAATTTCTCAAACAATACTAATGTTCTGAATATCAACCGATATGACTGGTATACCGATTGTGAGCAGAAACTAGTATGGTTTCGGTGTTCGAGATAGAAAAACAGGTCCATAAGTATATTAGCGGGTTTGATAGGTATACCTGCCGATATTTGATCAGTATATCATTCAATTTGATCGGTATACCAGTCGATTTGACTGATAGACTAGTTTGTTTGACCGATATACAGGTTAAATTTGCATGTTAAAGTTTGTGGATTTAAATCCAATAGAGAATTGTTCATTTTTTCTTATTTACGGGTTTAAAACTTTAAAATTTAAAACCGGATGAGATTTTTTCAGCCTTCAAATGATCATATCCCTCTCTCGCACTCTCTTTTGAACCCGATCGAAGAAAAATAGAGAATAAGGGAAGAAGAGGAGACGAAGAAAAAGAGTTGAAAGAAGAAGGATTACCTTTCAGCGTGAAAATAAATAAACTTGGCTTTGGAGAATAAAGAGATGACAAGTGATATCTTTATTAGTTTACTAGATTCTCTCTTTGGTTTTATTTTGGAGATGCTTCTAAATATTATATTTTTGGTGAATTTTTTTGAGAATAATTTTGCTTAATTATTAGTTAGAAGGATGATTTTGAATTGTTTATTATTGGAGAATACCATGTCGTACTGACAAGAACAACATATGCTCGAACTCAACTAACTACTACCATGATTGATTTCCTTACCTACCCGAATCCGCTCCTTGCTGACTCGAAAGCACCCACTCAAGGACCTTAATTCTCATTAATAGGTTGAACCAAGGACATATAAAAGACGGGGCTACTGTCCAACTGTCACGACCCGATCCCAATATACTGGGTCCGGTTGGATCATGTCCAACCTGCACCGTTGTGAGACGACGGCAGTAAGCTGTATCAAGCGGTAGTACACAAGCAGATAATTCTAAAATGCGAGTATAAGAAAAAAATTTATTTGACTTTGTAATTTAAAGCTAAATGTCTAGATGAAATAACCACACAAGCAAATAAACATTTAGTTAATACATCTGCTCTTTATTACAAATGAAAATGGAAAAACTAAGCAACGGGCACAACTAGTAGTTATGGGCTCCTTGGTCAGGTTCAGCTACCTCTTAAGAACTCGGATCGGGTCCGTAGAAGGAACTAAAGGTGAGCTCCTCGTCTTCGCAATCACCTAAAATATTGGTCTCCAGTCAGGAGGGAAGCAAGAACATATATCGACATCCAACATTCTATATAATAATAAATGATGCAAGACAGTTTAAAAGCATTATTATATTTTTCTAAATAATAAAAAGAACCAGCAGGACAATGAAATCTCAAGAGCTACAATGATGCAAGCTACAATGATGCAATAGTGATTTTGAGCATATAGCAGATTTGTGACCGGCTGGTAGATTCAATGTATATACTAACATTTTGGCCAAATGCTAGTATACGATACGGCTCAACCCCCTGTGCAGTAGGGGTTAGCGCGAGAGAGGCAATATTAGTAACAATGACTTTGGTCACAGATGCTATACTACTCTCCCAATCCCCGAGTCATTGAGTCAATCAAGCAATCAATTTGGGGTCCGAGAGAGAGCCCCTGTAAATCAGTGTCGATACAATATATATACGGTCCTATTGATGCGGTACATTTAATTATTAAATAAAATACGAACATGAATAGTATGGAACTCGCCTCGGTGTTTCCGGTGCGGTAGGTGACGACAGGAAAGTATTCGGACTAAAGTTCGGAACCTGAACCTACATTAGTTTAATACTCTGTTTTAGAAATCATTCCAAGGGTTTAACTAATAACGCCAATAATTATAATAACAATAATTTAGTTATAAAAACATTTTTAGAGAAATAAAGCTATAATTATTTAATACTTTAAACCATGTATAATAATATTTGGTAAAAACAATTTTCTAATAAAGCTATTATTTTATAAATAATGTGAAAAACTATATTTGGCAAAACATTTTTCTTATTAAAACTACTACCATTATAATGATGCGAAAAATATTATATTTTATTTATTAGTAAATTAATAACGGTTTTTCGTAAACTAATATTATAGTTAGAATTACACATATAAAATACTTGGAAGTACTTTGAAATTAAATAGTATTTTTACATAAACTAAACGAAATATTTTAATAGATATTTTTTAAAATAATAAGAAAACCATTTTAATAGTAAAATATTACAAGAATCATTTATTTAGAAATAACTAATATTTTTAGAAATATAATTAAGGTGGTAATTAACTACGAATAAAGAACAATATTTTAAGTAGTTTATTTGAAACGTGAAAGTTACTAATTTAACTATAATAATTAATAATAAATAGGTAGAACCTATAAAATATTCTCTTTGGTAATAAAATCATTTTTGGAAGATAAATATTATTTTATCCAAAATAGTAAATAATGAATTTTTGGCTTAAAACACTATTTTCTATATTAAGAATATACTTTGATATAAAACTATTTTTGAAACTAATTTTAATATTTTATACATCGTAAAATTAATGGCAACAATATTAATATTATTTAAAATAACGTTATTCCTAATCGTAATTAAACGTTTAGTAAACCAATTTAACATTAATTATTAAAACTAATAACTTACTAATTAATATACAAACTATATAACACGACATAAATATTACTAGTCATAATATTCTAACCGTCACACTAATTAATTATTAAATTCTATTAAGGTCCATATTAAGAAACTACTGTCTATCTATCTATCTCGGAATTGACAGAGCTTTATTCTGTTAATTCCGGTCGGAACAAGGATTTGTTTTGCATTCTGTAAAAAACACAGAAGGGGGTCAGGGCTTACCGGATGGTTGATGACGGAGTACCGAGGGGAGGCCTCGGACTCGGAACGTGGGTATGCGCACGCACGCGGGGAGGCGTGCGTACGTGGACGGAACGACGCCGACGCGCGGGAGGCGGAACGCGCGCACGGGCACGCGTGTGGTAGGGGGGGCGCACGGGGCACTGGCCGACGGGGGGCGCGGCCGGGCGGCGGTCCGGGAGGCGGTCGGAAGTGCCCCGATTGAGGTGTTGGTACGACCGGGACGGTGTGGGGAGCGTCGGGATGGGATCGGTTTCGGAATCAGAGGAGTGTGGAGGGAGATGGAAGGGGTTTGGGAAGGTTTGGGAGGGTGGATTGTTCTGTGATTTTTCTTCTGGAGAAGAAAAGGTTTTTGGGAAGTATACGTAAGGGAGATGGGTTACGTTGGGGGGGGGGGTGATCCGGCTGATAAAGTGGATCTGAGCGGGGACTGGGTGGGTTGAACGGTTAGTTGTAGTTGATGGGTTTTGGGCTTAAGTTAATGGGCTAAGGGAAAGACTTTAATTAAGGCTACAAGAATTAACAACAATAATTAATAACCAAAAGCGTTATAAAACCCATATATTCATAATAAAAAGTTATGGGTTTTACACCAACATAAGAGTAAATTGTTTTCCAGCCTCTAAAGACAGGGATATCATGTACATAATTGTGCTAACAAGTGCAATTGAGGGGAGACATAAGATGGTATTGAATATTGCACTTGACCGCTCATGTTCAAGTGAGAAATTGTCGAGTGGAAGAAGTTAAGTTTCGACAGAAACAAACTATTCGGTAGAATACACCATCCTTGACAAGGATACTTGCTCGATTTATATTAATGCTTTAGTTGTGCACTTCATATATAAAGTGAATTATTGTTTTATGCACTATGGGTCGGTATCGCACGAAATGTCCAGGTATATCATATCCACTTTTCAGTGTCGGTGTAACAAATCTCCAACTGGCATGGGGCGATATCCAATATCAGGAACCTTGAGCAACACCAACCTCATTTATAGTATTTTGTTAAAATTGAATCTTGGGTAGAGGTGGTCCTGGAGTGTGTAAAGTAGACTCGAGTTTTATGTTGTTACCATCTCATGCTGCTAATGCTAGAGATGATATGCAATCTAATTTTTTTTCTATCAGTTGTTGTTGTTGGGATGTCTTGAATCCTAATCAAATCGCATGGTCCCCAAGTATGTTTAGCTACACCATTAGAAGGACCCTTCCGAAGCGAGTCCGACTATTTTCTGGGGGCTTATAAATAGTAGTCGTTTGGTTATCTTTTCTACTTCATCATCTGAAAATAATGGAAGAATAAAACGATATGTTGCTATAGTGGTTTTTCCAGATTAGGGTTTCCACATATAACGATCTATTAATTATCCTAACTTGTTTAGGGTTTCTGGGGGCTTATAGATAGCCACCATTTGGTCATCTTGTATAGTGAATCATCTAAAATATTGGGATAATAAAACAATCTGTTGTTGCCGTGTTTTTTTTCCTAATTAGGTTTCCATGTAAAAATCTGTCTTATTTGTGCTTTGATTCTTGTTTTTTTTTTTCTTCTTCTGTTTATCTCGATTATCTGTCACATAGTTTTTGACTGTTTCAGTAGATATATATCCTAGTATGTGACTTTGGTGTGTATTTAAGCTTGGACTAGACAGATTAAAATGGAATATCTTTTTTGATTTGTTCTTTTCTGTTGCCATTTTGGCTTGTGTAACTTCTTTCTGCACCAAAGTTCAGTCTAACAACGATTATTCCTGTTATTTGACCCTTTTTGTTTCCAGGCATCACGGAAACATTATTGCACTAACAAACATGTGTGCATGAAAGAGAATATTGATGAAAAGTGGTACCATCCTTAGTCTTGAAGGAACCTCTTTTACCATATTTATCACCACTCTGTAGTATAGTAATTGTTTTTTTCCTCTTCCAGTAAACTTCTCCTGAAAGATACAAGCTGCTCTGAATTCAAGTGAGTTTGTGTTGACAGATGAATACGATCTACATACTTCAACTTATAATATTTTTAAACAAGAAAAATGAACTGCAATTGAAACAGAAATGCACATAAAGTCAAAGGTCATTCTTCTTTACAAAAAGGTGGCGAACATGAGGTTCATGACATTGAAGATCTTGTGAACATTGGGAAAACTGTGAAAGGTATAGTATTCCAAGATATGATAATGAACTATTACCAAGTTTCAAGACCTTAACCATCTATTTTACAGGCTTCTCTTTTCATGGCTTCTCTTTTCAGGCTGTTCATATTTTGCTGCGCAAGCAATGGCAGAGGAAGCTCAGCTTGTTTTCTGCCCATACAACTATATTATAAATCCAATTGTTCGAAGAGCGATGGATATAGATATCAAAGGATCAATCATAATTCTTGATGAGGCACAGTATGCTTTCAGATGCCTTATAAATTACTTTTTTTTAAAAATTTTGTCTATGCATTCTGTCAACTAATATACATAATTTTCGGCACTGTTTTTTGCACAATATCTATATGTGATCAGCTTAGACCTTTGCACACTATCCTACACTGCGCCAGTACGAAATTCTGAAATTTAGAACTTATTCTGATGGCTACAAATATTAACTTTCTAGCGCTGTTATCAGAAATTGAACTTGATTGACACATTAGGTTCATATTGGTTCATATTGAATGAATCCTACAAATGAAACCTTTATCCATATTTTTGGGGTCGGCTGTTTGAATCCTTTTCTTCCATTTAGCTCTATTAAGGACTTTGTCCTTTGTAAGTAGCGAAAACTGTATCATTTTTACGGCAACATTGAGGACATGAATGAATCCTCATTAATCGTTATTTTTGTAGCAACATTGAAGACATAGCTCGTCATGCTGGGAGTCTAGATGTTGAAGATGAAGTTCTTTACAGTAAGACATTTACTTGTGTCTATCTAGTGATTATTGTCATGAATCTAGTATGGTACTCACTTGTATGATCCTTATGAAAGCACTGCAAACGGAATTAGGGCAGCTGTGCATGGTGGACAGCGTTGCAGCAATCTACCAACCTTTATATGACATGATTCAGGTACTTAGAATTTTTTTTGTATTCGGGCATGTCATAGATGTAACCTAATGAATGTTAGGTCCTATGAATTCAACAGGGAATTGTTAGTTGGATAAGTGACAGGAAAAACAACTTACAAAAGCGTGAATTTGAACATTATGAATCTAAGTGAGTTCAAGTTTCTCTTTCCTCCATTTTTGTCTTCTTTTTCTTATGCTTCTAATCTTGGCTTCATATTATCTTCTGCAAGTGTAGTTGGTTTTCAACAAATTGGTACGTCTTAGATTCTGATTTGATTATGCATTTCAGCTTTCTGTGAAAATATTACTTCATCTACACTTTAAACCCATGCTTCACACAATTTGATGTTTACAGCATAAGTTAGTATGGAAAAAGGAAATGTGTTGTACATCTTAGGAAAAGAATTGACCTTATCATAATCTTCCATTTTGTTATATGAGTTAAAAGGTCGAGATTTACCGTCTCATGTCCGTCCTTGACCCTTCAGGAAATTGGATAGGACAGGGAACCCGGGCCCTGGAGAATCCACGTTCCGCCTCGGGCGAACATTCTCTTGAGACCCTCTATAACATACTTGATTTCCTGGCTTGGCAGTTTCCTTGGGTTCTTTTTAAGTTTCTTCTTTCAAGATCTTCCAACCTATATACTTTCGGAAGAGGGGTATCATATGGTGTAGGCCAATCTCTCTATTGGTAAACTTTGATCATTTTTGCCTTGGTGATCTTCTTACTCGATCATGCAAAGGAGGAACAGGAGGTTTTGTTACTGGATGTGGAGCATGCTACTTATTTCATGTCTAAATAGACTGCAAGATCATCCTTACCATCTTGATCGTTGCTTGTTATAAAAAACCTAGCATTGAAGAAACAATTAAACCTTCCTTAAACAACAATTTGCTATTACATAGGTTCTGCAAAGTGTTTTTAGCAATTTGATGAATAAGTTTTGCAAGAAAAGCTCAAATGATTGGCAATATTGAAAACAATGCCTAACATGATCACAACACTAATATCCCCTATGAAATAAATCATAGCTGCAAGAGCAGCACAAAATAGATTTAGTAGAAAGTTATTATTATTATTATTGTTACTTTTAAGTTGAAAAAGGATGTACATCCACAAACCCAAAGTTGAGAGTAGGAAGACCAGGAGGGAAAGTAAACACGTGGGAGGTACTCAATGTTTTGAATGACGGAAACAGATGCTAGGTTGCTAGGAGGGGGCCTAGATGGCTGTCAAGCGTGTTCCGAGAAATATATATAATGTGGAAAGATTGAAAAAGAGTCTAAAACAATGATAAACCTAAAAGATTCTTAACTACACATTACGAAGCTATAGATCAAACAGAACTAAAGTATTGAGCGGAGTATCAAAGTGTCCTGCATTTGGCCGTGCAAGGAGGAAAATCACTATTTAATGGAACAAAGACAAAGTTGATCGTTTGTTTCCGTCAGTATGTGGACCGTGAGAAGAGTAAAGGACGATTCAATTTTGTTGGTGAGGAAAATAGACAAAGAAAAGACTCTACAGAAGTCAATTGTAATTGTATTGGCTGACAACAGTGGAGAGCAAGGAAGTTTGTGACCAAGGACAATCCTGAATTCTGGACAATGGTGCATCAGTAACTGATAGCTGATTAAGCTGATGATTATCAGGACCACGAGTAGAGTAGGACAGAGAAGATGCACGAGATTTTCGAAAAAGTATCCAAGGCTGAAACCTGAATTCAGTAGTTGCAGAGTAGGGCATAAATGTGGTGACTGCTGCCATCTCCGTGTTGAACAGCGAATTAAAGAAAGGATATTGTCAGGTGTCATATCACGGTATGAAGGGGCAAAAGCCTGTCCCAAGCAGTTGCCTCAAAAGAAGAAAGCAACCCGTCCTAAAGAGTTTGAGTTGTAGGGAGATCTACCAACTAGGATCCAGATTTGGATCCATCTACTGGGTAATAATAGAAAGGTGTAACAATCAACTTGTGCTCGGGAAAAATCTCTATATTTGGTGGAGGTAGGGATAATGCTATCAGGGTTGCCCACATGGGCATTTAAAGAATTGCCCCTTACGGTTGTAAATCATAGGACAAAGTTAATGGATGTTAAAGAGATGGTTGTCGAATTCAAGATCAAATAAAAAACTATGGGCCAAATCATGTGAATCTATGTCAATACAATTACCATTGATTGTGAAGGCTTATGCCGTATGTTTTCAATTTTACCAATTGCTACGAGTGGCGGACCCACCCTAGGCCAAGGGGGTGGGGCGACTTTTCGGTTTCCTGCTATAACTTTTGTTTGTTTTATTATTTACTTAATTTTCTTTGAAAAGTTCACAACTAAATGATAGCCCAATTGGTATATTGATTGTACTACGGCTTGGAGGTCTTGATGATGTAGGAAAAATATTATAGGTAATAAGGTATCTTCTTATAATACATAGTAGCTTTGTGGAAACGAATTTGTTGAGGATTGCTCGTCGAAACGTATTGATCGAGGGTGGTAAGACAACGTTGCAAAGCGTGAATAACCAACTCTACTGGACGTTATAGGTATTTGAATCCACGAACGACGTTCGAATCCACAATACTGGAATCCACCAACAATTGAGACTAATTCACAAACTAAAAAGTAGTATAATTAAAGAGAAATAAAATTAGTACACAAAGTCATTATATAGGCTTTATAAAATTTGGAAAAGATGAAATCTAATCATAATTCTAAATAAAGCCTACTAAATCTATCCTACGCAAGGAAATATCTTAGTCAAATCAAGGTCAAGGTTTCACTATTTGCTAGATTTATTATATGCATAAGTTACCAAAAGCAAATCCTAGGCTAATTATATATATAATTTTGTAAAATTAGTGTACAAATTTGGCAATATGAAGACTCCTTTTAAACGGATTGTACCGATCAACCAATTGGTCAAAGTTGACCGGCTGTGCTTCTAAATCAAACTCTCTGCTTGACTAAACTTGCCCCCTTCTTTCTTGAAAATTGAACTCGGTCCGTCCAAATGAATAGATACCGAGTAGACATGGCTCCTCAATCTTCCTTGTTCGGCTTCTAGGTCGATCATGTACTTATTCACACAAATAAATACCTAGAATATATGCAAGCCTTTGAAATCAACGCTTATCCTTCAAATATTCAAATCCACAAAGTAACTCGATCTTGATCTTTATCTTCTCGCGAGTTCGTTAGCATGCAAACATAGGTAGGGATCACGATCAACAAGCATTTGCAGCAAACTAGGCCTAAATAATTGCTTATTGATACGAGCAATCCATAATAGGTACAAGACATTGGGTACATGATGGAAGCTTACAATCACCAATCAAATATGGTTTCCTCCACTTGCCAAGTAACCTCTCCCAAAAAGGTTGTAGCAGCAACATTCTCCTTGCTAGTAGCAACAACAAGGTCTTTGGGATCTTCGGAAAAATATGCTCGCATATGAAAGTAGACGTGGAAGCTCGCTCAACTCAAATAAGTCTTTGACAATAATCAACCATTGGAGCAGTGAGTGACCAAAGAACCCATAAGGAAAGGGTCGTAAGTGCCTGAATCTTGAAGCATAGTAACATGAATATTGGATACTATCTTTACCAAAAGTAGAGCTCAGGGTAACGCCACTATGTCGACATCCTTGCCCTCGCTCTTAGAAGGTAGTGATTCTTTTGAGAAGGGCGGGCTCATGATTTTTTTTTTCCCCGAAACGTCTTTCGTACTAGGCTTCAATACAATCTCGTTTTGCTCAATTTCATCAATGATCAAAGTAAGTGTTTCCGAACTTGCAACAATAGTCAATTGACGAATTAGATCTCTTTTAGCGAGCCTCTTGTCCTTATTCGTGTCTACTTTAGCTTAGGGAAAGGTACATTTTTCTTTTCACATTTCGGATGCTTGGGAGTCTATCATTTTGCCTCTATGGTCTAATTAGCTGTTGCTCGGCCTTTTCTGCAAGGTGTATTGCTTGAGATAAGTTCGTTACCGTATACAAAGATACTTTTTGATAGAGCTCTTTATGAAGACCTTCCACAAAACAATGTCTTTTGTTCGTCTGTCTTTCGATCCGATGCACACCGAAAGTTGCCAAGACTTTACATATCTTTCTAAAGAATTTCTTCCTTCACAACACTCTTATTATCACTTGAAAAGATCAAAGTCGGGTGGAAGGAATCGATGTAATATTATGTGTCGCATCTTAGGCTAGTTGATGGACAACTTCCTAAAGTTTGTACTTTCGAGTTGTATGCCTCTCCACCAACAATATGCATACCTTGTAAGTCCCATAATCAGGGCCGGCTCATCCTTAAAGCAAAGAAAGCAGCTGCCTAGGGCCCCATAAATACCAGATACTATTATAGGTATGTATGTAATTATTTTTCTTTTCAAGAGTTCCGCTGAAAAAAGAAACAAACGACAGACTTGCAAATTTGTGTAAATTTAAAACTTCTTTAAAGCAGATTGTCAGCCTTGCTACGCCATTGCCTCCCAAGATTTCAATCTTAATTAAAGCACACAATTAAAGCAACAATTAAAACGTAATTAAACCTATCAAAATTTGAAAAAAAAATTTAATAACAGTTATCACCTCTTCGTCTCCTCCGGTCTCTTCATCCTCTCTCAGAATCTCTTTATAAAAACACAAAAACAAAACTGCCATGATCTCTCATCTCTCTCCCTCAGTTCAATATCTGCAAGTGCATCCTCTCTCTCTCCGTTCAATATCTACAAGTGCATCTGCATCCTCTCCCTCTCTTTCTCTCTCCCCATGACGAAGTTACGAAGGATTTGGATTTAGGATTCAGGTATGAACAAAGATCATCATGCACTTTTTTTATTTATCATTTGATTCATTTTAATGATTTCAATTTTCGTAGCAAGTTACAATCTTTACTTTTGTCATAGCAACATACTGCATTCAATCTTTAAACTTTTGCCTAGGGCCTCCAAATGGCTTGAGACGGCCCTGCCCATAATAGACGAAGAATTTCTCGACTGCTACGATCTAATTTAGTATCTTGTTGATCCCTTTTGAGCCATAAAAATAGGAAATTTCTACATTATTTGTAGTTTCAAACTTTGAAAGACATAAAATTGTTGTAGTTGGCCGTGTTGAATATGATGTGAAAATCTGATGAAATTTGGGCTTAATTAGGTTCAAAATGGCTTTAAAGAAAGGGTATGCAATGTATAAGTTAAACATGCTAGCAGGTTAGGTTGCGGATCGGGTTTGAAACTTAAGTTAAATGAGTATGGAACTAAGTCTAAAGGGGTTGGATCAAAGTGGAAAGGGAATTAGGATCAGGGGTTTCGAATGAACAGAGAAGGAAATTAGGGTTAGGGTTCAGAATTGGGATAACTAGAATAGGGAAGCGGCGATATATCTCGTTGGCGAGAGGCAAAGGCGAAGGTGAAGGCGAGGCGATGAGTTAGCTGGTGTTCGAGGTTGACCAGACTGAGGGGAGGGCTTGGACTTGAGGACGAGCTCTAGAGGCTGTAAGAGGTGTCGTGGATGCAGTTGGTCCTTAGAGGGCTAGTTGAGAGCGGGTATTGGTGGCGGCGGACGACATAGTTGTGTTGTAGTCGGCGAGGTATTGTACTATGATACCAGTGCAAGATGTGGGAAGGGATGGGACTAGGATGACGAGGCATGGATAGAGACCGTTATGAGGTGAAGGGCGGCAACTGAGGTGTTCGAATAAAGGCGAGCATAAATGGCAATGATGGTGAGCGTGGATGACAACGACGATGACGATGGAACTTGGTGTTGACGATGAGGAGATCATCTAGGAACCTAGCTCTGATACCACATGATGTAGAGAAAATACTATATGTATGTTCCTCAAGTACATAATAGCTTGGCGGAAATGAATTTGTCGAGGATGGCTCGTCAAAATGAGCCAGCAGAGGGTGATGTTCGTATAGATGTTCGAACCCACAAACTTTCTCAAATCCAGGATACTGGAATCCACCAATAATTCAGAGAGTAATTCTCAAATTTAAAAGTAGTATTATTGAAGAAATAAAACTAGTACAATAAAGCCATTGAATAGGTTTTACAAAACTTGGAGAAGAAGATCCTAAATAAAAGTCTACTAAATCTAATTCTAAGAAAGAAAATATCTTAGTCAAATCAATATGAAAGATGTGACCGGTTTTGCTAAATTTATTACATGCATAAGTTAGCAAAAGCATATCCTAGACCAATTCTAAAAATGACTTGTAAAATTGCTATCCAAATTTGGCACGGGCTCCCTTGAAACGGATTGGACTGGTCAAGTTGATTGGTTGTGCTCTACATCACATTATATGTATTGTAAAGTTATTTTGTACTTTATTTATAGATTCTATAAAATGTCTCCTTAAAGCTAATGTATTTTTTTGCACCCCCACCACCAACACACACACACAAAAACACCATAAATAAGAGATCAAAATAAATGATGCTTCTGCCTCTGATTGTCGTATTGCTTAAGGTAAAGAGCTTGTGCCTACAAGCAATATTTAGGCATTTTACAACAGCTTATTTCTGAGTCATAATTCTAAACTGAATTTCCTCATCCCTTTTCCTTAGCGTAGGAAGGATCTCGAGTCAATGGGTCAGTCCTGTGCTTTAGAAGTTTCCGCAGCATATTTGAATCCTTGTGATTGATTCATTGTGGTTGGCTGGAAAGTTTGAATCATTTTACTAACTGAAATAACTTGCTAATACAATGCAATTGCTTGCCAATGTCCTGGAAGCTGAAGGAAAGGAACTTTCGCCTTTCCAACTGATACATCACTGAGAAAGTCTCTCAGGTAGTAGGTTGCTTTTCTTCCCCAATAGTACAAAGCAATTAATTGAGAAGCCATACTCAAATTTGCCTCCAACTTGCCGAAAAGTCTTTAATGGTGTCCTTGTTAATAAGAAAACTGTAAATGAATCCAGTAACTTATACTACGATAATGAGTTTTAGTATTGATGACACGAGAAAGGCAACTCCATTTTGGTTTGCCAGAAATTTGAGGAAATGCTACATGAAGTCCTATCTAATTCAATGTTTATCTAGTTAAGACTATATTGTAGTCCTATTCTAACTTTACAAAACATAATCTTCACGCGTGATCTTTGTATTGATGTCATGATATTCTCTTTTAGTTGGACTGGGGAGAAAGCAGTGAACGAGCTTCAACAAGCTGGAATTACTCGGCAGTGCTTTCCAGTCTTATATGATTGTGCTGCACAGGTCTTTTTCAACTTTCAACTTTTTATGCTTACTATTTACTTTTCTTTGTCATTATCTTTATGATGTAAACAGTTTTCATACTCATTATCTTTATTGTAAACTTGCTGCTCAAGGCAATTAAAGCTGTTTCAGACACAGAGTCAGAAGGAGTCCATTTAAGTGGTATTTCAGCAAATAAACTGGAGGGTATGTTGCTACTCTAGCTTTGTTGAGTCAACCTTTCCTCAATAACAACATTATCCCATGCAGGACTGTTCTCCTCACTCAGTTACTTCTTCTCCGGGGATGGCTGTAATGTACTTAATTATCAACTTGTACTGCGGAGATATGTTAAAAGAGAAACTAGTAAGTAACTAAGCATGTCTTCTTCTACAAGTCTATATTTGACTTAATGGCCTTGGGGTTCATCTTGTCCCGAGCATGTTCCTTCATAATTGCAAATCAAATCTTTGATACAATGTTGAGATTGGAAATGACTCAACTAAATGGATTGGTTTCATTAGATGGAGAGATTACATACTTATAGGAGGGGATGAGACCTGACTTTGGTGACTATCCAATGTGAAACTAAACAACTAATAAGACACAGTACCAAAAGAGGAGAATACAGACTTTTCTACATCATACATATACATCAACATGGTGTTCAACATGGCCGGAGGGACTCACATGAAGTGGCTTCCTTTGAAGTTTTCACAAGCCATATTTCATAGCATATATTAGGCATTTTCATTTTGCTGTGTACTACCTACCTTACTTTCTAAGTTGCTACATTGCTATGCATTGTAATTCCTTTTGATTGTATACTTTGTTCTTTCCTGTTCAAGTAAATGAAGTTATGGTGTGCAGATAATGCTGCAAGTGGCTGGACATGCGCAGTAAGCTTGTGGTGCTTAAATCCAGCCGTTGTCTTTAGGGATATTGCAAATCTGTCTCTTTCAGTTATTCTTACATCTGGGTAATCACTAATGCTTATGCTGTACAATTATCTAAGCTTCTTTACCATTTCTGTAAACACGACACACAAAGAATGAGGCTACACAATATACAAAATACCAGGTTAGCAAAATTGTAAATGCATTACATACGTACACCAGAGCAATAATATTATTTAAGATGGTGAGCCAATGGCTGTATAGTTCCTTTACTTTTTTTTATGTTAGATTAGAGGATTATTCCTTTTACCTTGTCTTAAATCAACAAACATGCAAATCTCATTACCATGACTACATCAAGTATATTTGCATATGCTCCTTATGGTGGAAACTAAAAGAAAAATTCTCTCTGTAATTTGAAATGCAAACCAGCCATAGCATGCATTTCTTGTGGTCGTCTCTTTTAGTTAAGTTCAGCACCTCAAGCCATCATCTCTCTGACTTTTTTTTGTTAATTTTTTGCTTGAGACATATTTTAATGTCTCTTCTAATTCCACAGCAATAAAGAACTACTACTGTCAGATCCTAGTGTGATAATTCGAGTGATGTCAAATTACACCCACATCCCATCCCCACCAACGACAAACACTCAGTTTCTTATTTATCTTTTTCTCTATCAATATGAGACGCTTGCACCCCACTTACATCAAGAATCATTTGTTGTCATAGAACACTCTCTCCAATGGGCTCATTTACATCTGAACTTGGGGTGATATTTGAAGCTTGTATGGAAGCACCCCATGTAATTGATGTGGAATCACAGGTACCTTTTCATCCCTCGAGATTTTTATGATTGTTCTCCTTTTGTGAGTCTTAATCACCAGTTTTTGCAGCTTTGGGCATCAATTATCTCCTCTGGACCTGGGAATTGTATGTTAAATGCCAGCTACAAAACAGCAGATAGTTTCGGTTTTCAGGTTAGCTCAATTCTGGGTTTGTGTGTATTCAACTTCATGCATTAATGTAATCATGCAACCAAGAAACACACTTGTACTCGTGTTCTGTGTACATGTATATCATACCCTGTCAGTGTTGAGTTTACCATATGCTAACTGATGATTATGTAGGATTCCCTTGGAGCCTCCTTAGAGGAAATATGTAAGGTTGTACCAGGTGGTGCTCTCGTTTTTTTCCCTAGCTATAAGTTGCTGGAGAAGCTACAACAACGATGGAGTCAGACTGGTCAATGGTCTCGGTTGAATGCCCAAAAGACCATATTCGTTGGTATGAATTTCCATACAAGATAATTCCTATTTCTTGACTATGCAATCAGCAAGATAGTGATTGCATGTCGTTTCCAAACTGTAATCGAGGTTTTTTACTTTTTTAAACACAATCCTAGTTCTCGTGAAAAATGGAAGCTAAAGAAACTTATGTGGACCTTGCATATGAAATAAGTAGAACAGTTAACCAGCTAGCTTCTATGGTGCATAAATCACTGATTGTTGGAAAATGTTTTTTCGCTATGTCTATTATCTCTACAGAGCCAAGAGGAAAAGTTGATGAGTTTGAAACAGTCTTGAGAGGTTATTATGAATCAGTTAGTGGGAAAAAGAGAACCGTTCGAGGCAAAACCAAAAATGGTCAAAAGCAACTATCTAAGTATCCAAGTACTAAGGATTCTCCAGAAAGCGCTGCTTTGGGAGGAGCTGCTTTCCTTGCAGTTTGCCGTGGAAAGGTGGGAAACAAACATTGATAATAATTGCCCATACTAAATTACTAATAGCCTTCTAGAAACATGTACACACATAATTCACTTGTGCATTTCTTGTTAACTATTGGTTCTGGACTGTTGTTTTGAGTAACTAGCTCTTGATGACTGATCATTTTTTGCAGCATGTAGGCATTTTTATCTTGTTGTTCCTCCCGTGCAAGAAGTATCTGCTACTTCTATCTCCTGGTTGATTATAGTATTATACCTTGAGCCAACATACAATATTAAGAAACTAGTGAGATTCATATGTGCATATGGCAGTTGGTATCCACAATGCCCCTTTACTCTGTCAAAAGAATATTCGATTTTACATATTAGATGAGTTGCAATGACATATACACACACACACACACACACATTCTCGAATGTCTCTTAAATAACAGCTGTTTGATTCAAGGTTGTGAAAAGCGCTAGGCGCTAGTCGGGCGGGCACCTTCCGCCTAGCGCCTAGCTCGCCTAGGTGGCCACCTAGATCTAGGCGGTTCAAAAAAAAAAGAATCCAAAAAAATCTACTAAAAATTACAGAATAAAATCCATAAAATCCCAAAACATGCATAGTCGGACGTTAGGGGCACTAGGCGGACACCTAAGTGGACATCGGGCAGGCGCCTAGGCGGCCGCCTTTTAGAACAAATGTTTGATTTGTCTTTTTGGATTTTGGACCGCAAAGATTAGTTCCAAACTCAACACATAATCATACAATCTTACAAACAGAGTGGGGTTTCCACTCGTCAGGTTTTCATAGCTTTTACATCAAAAATAATGTTATGGAGGATGCCTACAGGAGGGGTGGTAAGTCTCTCGAAGATGCTACGGTTCCGTTCCCGACATACATGCCAGACCGTAGCAGCCAGCCGTACTCTAGCGGTCTTGAACCAGCCCTGCCCTCTCCCTCTTCGATCTCGAATCCCATTAATGATGTCACCGATCCCCCTTTCAGAGTACATCCGCCCAACACACGACATTGTTCATCCCAGATGCACCAAGCCACCTCACACTCAAAGAATAAGTGTTGCATAGATTCATTCTCCAAGTCACATAGCACACACTTTGGGTTGGGCACCTGGATCTCAAAAGAGATGAGGCGGTCCCTTGTCAGCTGGTGACCCAGCAGTAATCGGTAGACACAGAGCTGCATCTTCCTGGCCAGTCCCTTGCACCAAATGAACTCGTAGTCGGCACTAGTAGGAAAAGTACGCCGTATAAGATTGTAGCAGCTTTGGAACCTGAACTCTCCAGAACCCCCAGTAGCTCCCGGCGGATCCGAGATCCAACAATCAGCTGGCAGCGACGGATCAATTCCGACTGTGGATAACCTCCCCAAGCTCTCAGTATGACGGTATGACTCAGGACTCCATACTCTATTCCTGATGATGCGCTGGCACGTCAGCCCCCTGCCAGCCTCCCTGGGCAGCCGGTCTCCCAGGATCTCTAGCAGAGATTGTCGATCTAGCCATGGGTCCAGCCAGAGGTCCCTTCCAGCTCCATCTCTCATGTTCTGTCGGATGGAGGATTTGAGTACTTTCCTGTGTTGCAAGATATGCTTGAAAGTTACAGAGTTGTTGTCGATAGAACAGGTGCAGAAGTTTCCTTGCTTCACATATCTGCTGTGCATCCAGTCGGCCCAAAGAGACTCCCTTTTAATGAACCTCCATGCCAGCTTCAGTGCCGAGGCCTCCCTGATCTCCAGCAAGGGTCTAAGATCCACCCCTCCCTCATTCCTCGGGTGGCAGAGTTGCTCCCAAGAGATAGCATGCATACCCCCCAACAGATGAAATCGGCACAGATCCTCTCCACTTTTCGGATGGTGGCAACAGAGATCAGAATAGACTGGAGCCAGAACCTGAGCCAGGGCCGTGATAACTGATCTAGCCAACTCAATGCGCCCCCCCCAAAAGATAGACCACCAGCCTGCCATCCTTCAACCCTCCTCTGGGCATAATCCACCAGACTAAGACAGTCCTGATCTCGAGCATAGTTGACTGTTAGAGGGACACCAAGGTATTTCACCGGGAGGTCACCCCTCTCCACACCCAAAACTATGGCTCGTTGCTCCTTCCAGGGGCAAAGGGAACTGAAGTAGACCCGACTCTTCTCTCGATTCATTTGAAGTCCAGTAAGAGCTTCCAGATTACCCATAATCTCCGAGATCGTATTCATACCTTCCATAGAAGGCTGTAGGAATACCAGGAGGTCGTCGGCATAGATGAGATGGGTGACAGGCGGCTCGACCCTCTTGAACATAGGGCTAAGCCTCCCACTATGTACCGCCATGTCCATCAAACAAGTGAAGTACTCCATGACAAGCGTGAACAAGTAAGGAGACAAAGGGTCACCTTGTCGGAGTCCACGGTTGCTGCGAAAAAATCCATACGGGGTGCCCTGGATGAGGACAGAGAAGGTGGGTATCGTGATGCACTCCTGAATCCTCGCAACCTATCGATCATCGAATCCCATGGCAGTCATTAGGTAGCACATGAAGTCCCTATTGACTATGTTGTAGGCCTTCCTCAGATCCAGCTTCACGCATGCCTTCTCACCTCCCGGTGAAGCCCCTCACCATCTCATGTGCCAGGAAACTGTGCTCAGCAATCGATCTCCCCTTTATAAAAGTCGCCTGGTTCGGAGAGACTAAGTCCTGTATGATCCCCTCCATACGCCGACACATAAGGTGCGTAATTATTTTGTAGAGATAATTACAGCACGCTATAGGCCTGAAGTCCGCCAGCGATGTCGCGCCCTCTTTCTTTGGCACAAGAGTCAGGAATGTATGATTCAGCTCCTTCAGCAGCTTCCCCTTAGTGAAGAACTCCTGGACCGCCTCGAGGACCGAAAATTTCAGAATATCTCAGTGGCGTTTGTAAAATCCACTACTAAATCCGTCCGGCCCTGGGGCTTTGTTGGGATCCGCCTTCATGATTATAGTCTCCACCTCCTCCATAGTGACCGGGACAAATTGTTGACTATTCCCATAGGGTGTCACCAACCTCTTCGTAACTATATCCGAAAAGGAAGACAGATAGTCAGTCTGGAAATACAACTCAGAGTAATACCTGACAGCCTTTCCTTGGATCTTTGACGGCTCCCCTACCAGATTGCCCTCTACATCCAGCAGTTGAGAGGTTATTCCTGTGTTGTCTGGTCCGGATGACGTCATAGAAGAACTTGGAGCAGCGGTCCTCATCCTTGAGCTAGGAGCATTTAGCGCGCTGGGCCGCACTAATCTCCATCTGCAGACGAAGGATGTTGACTTTCCCGATCAGCTCCTCTCTGGCCGCTAGATCCCCATTTAGCATGTCAGATTGCAAGGAGTTTTGAATGACCCTGAGCTCCGCCTCCTTATCTTCTAGAGTGGGCTTGTGCAATCTCTTCACCCAACTCCGGATAGCCTTCTTCGTGTGCTTGAGCAAATGCACCATACGGTACTGGGCCGTACCCTCCTGGTGACTAAGAAGACCCTTCGAAACAGCCTCCAAGTAACCATCTGAGCAATGTTGTAAAAATCGCTAGGCGGACTCGGTGCGGCGGAGGTCCGCCTAGCGCCTAGCCAGCCTAGGCGCCGCCTAGAATTTTTTTTTGAAAATTTTGAAATTTAAAATTTTAATGTTCTAAAATCCAAATACTATCTTAAAACCCAAACAAATATCCAAAATACAACTAAGAATAAACAAAAAAAAAATTCAAAAAATTCAAAAAACCTACCGCCTAGGGGCGCCTAGGGTTGTTAGCAATTCGGCAAACGAAAAAAATTTGGGATGCCAAAAGTACGAGTATAAATCGGCTCAGTGCAAATAAAATACGTTCAAAAATTCGGTCAAATGTTCGAAAAATGAAAATATTGAGGTTAGAAACTTTACATTCTTAAATATGTTGTCAAATTTGGTTAATTAAACAGGTTCCTAGCATGTTTATTGTACCAAATTTGTCAATAATTTATACAGAACATGTTTAAAACTTCGCATGCTTAAAATTTATGTACTGATTTGGATCTGTCAAAAGTACACAAGTATTATACGTTTATGAAAGATACGGAAAAATTCGCGTATAATACGAGTTTTATTCGGGTGATTGCTAACAAGCCCGCCTAGCCGCCTAGTCCACCGCCTAGGGGGTTTTCGGTGCGGTGGACGGGCGCCTAGGCCGATTTTTAGAACACTGTATCTGAGAGAAATCAGCTGTTGTTGTACCGAAATGGGCGCGACTTCCAAGTAGGCCGCTCTGTGAAGCCATCCTTGATGGGAGAGTGATCGCTCGTCCCAGCGGCCAGGCCCTCAGCCAAAGAATTAGGGAAGCGGCGAAACCACTCCCTGTTGCCCAGAGCTCTATCCAACTGGCAAGCAACCTTGTTACGGACAGCTTTGTTATGCCAGGTCCAAATATGTCCCGAGCGCGTCAGTCCCTGAAGTCTCGCCTGGAGAAGACATCTCTGGAAGTCATATAGAATCTGATCTGGAACCGGTCTGCCACCCACCTTCTCCCCTTTGTGAAGAAGGGCGTTGAAGTCGCCCATCAGGAGGAGCGGAAGATGCAAGAAGTCGGCAGCGGAAGCTACTCTGGATATGTCACTCTACAGGGCCTCCCGATGCTGCCTGTCGTTGTGGCCGTACACCGCTCCCAGCAAGAACCGAAAACCACCCTTATTCATGAAGGAGATGGCAATCAGCTGCTCCGACATCAAGACCAAATTTCCTCCCCAACTCTTGGAATTCCAGCTGATCCAGATCCTTGCCATATCGCTAAGTGCTAGGTTGTGGAGCTAAAGCCAATGGGTGTGGGTCCATCGGACAAGAGTCTTTTCCCCTTTTATCTTGGTCTCCAACAAAATAGAAATATCACACTGCTCTCTGCGTAAGACACTGCAAATCTCCCTTCATCTACCTAGGGAGCACGCACCCCTCACGTTCCAGGCGATTACCGCCATTAATTATTAAGAGAGAGGTTCCCCTGTACTTCTCCTGGACCGGTACCCGGGGATGGTACCACGTCCGTCGCTGTCATGTCCTCCTCCACCCCAGAAGTAGTAGAATGCTGGTTTGTCGCCTGTGAGAGCTTCAGTGCCCAAGTCGGGTTGTCCACACATAACGCCTCACCAATAACAGGGTAATGTCCCCCCTCCCTTGGGATTTCGTCGCGCAGCGGTCCAGCACGTCTCTTTCTGCTATGCACTCTCTCCTCAGACGATCCTCCATCTCCTCGATGCTCACGTCCCGAAGCCACCATGCCTCTGGTGACCATGCTCCTTTGTGCCGAGAAGGTGATCATAGTCCCGCTAGTGTGGCCCGGCTGGGATTAGATAGTCAGACTCAGGCCACTAGCCTCCTCCATCGGCTGGTCCCCCTCCTGCATTATGTCTTCAGCTCTCTCGTTCCCGACGATAGTCTCCTTCGTCCGTGATGGGCCAGGCTCCTCTGTAGGTTCCGAAGCCGGCATCGACTTTGTTCCTCCTGTCGGACATGTACTGTCTAGGTGCCCGAAGCAATCCTTCGCCCGTGATGGGCCAGGCTCTTCTGTAGGTTCCGAAGCCGGCATCGACTTTGTTCCTCCTGTAGGACATGTACTGTCCAGGTTCCCGAAGCAAGCACAATGTGAACAGGTTGGGGGGACCCATTCGTACTCCACCTTCTGGGTTAGGATATCTCCAGAAGGAACTTCATACTCTACTATACTCGGTAACTCCCCACCAGCCCTGATCTCAACGAACATTCGGGCATACATCAGCCTCGATAGGAAGGCTGTAGCATCATCAGCTTTGATCGGCTTGCCCACCAAGCTGGCTCGCCTCATAAGCAAAGGAATGCTCCAAAACCGTACAAGGAACTTCGGGAAGCGTATCCAAACAATGATGTCATTTAGGACTTCCCTCTCACATCGCAATTCAGGTGTCCACTCTTTCAGAATGATCAACCTGCCATCAAACGTCCACGACCCTCCTTGAAGGATCCAGGTGACATCATCCGCTAGCCCTAACTTCACATAATAGAATCCATTCTCCCTAGCAAATATCTTCATGCTTCCTTTAGGCTGTCAGACACGAGCCGCATAGTCCCTGATCTGTCCATAGAAGGGCTTGTTTTCCAGGACGTACAGAACCATCGTGTTTTTCCAGAAGGCAGTGACCTTCTCAATTCCTTCGCAGGGAACGAGGCTCGAAAGCTACTCCCTACCTTCTTCGGTGGCACAAACTCCATGGATGTAGGACTTTTGGGACCGACAGATTTGCATGTCAGCCCAGGACCTACCTACTGGGCGGTGAGCCGTCCCCTGAGAACGAGGAACGACACCAGGAGGAGACGACCCTGCTCCCCGACCTCCCAGGTCACCGCTTTACCCTTCCCTTTCTCCACCGTCGTCGCCTTGGGACGCCAAGGTTGTAAAAGGCGCTAGGCGTCAGGAGGGCGGCCACCCACCGCCTAGTGCCTAGGCCGCTTAGATGGCGCCTAGGCGGCCTTATAATATTAGGCGGTTGCCGCATATTAAACAAAATATAGGAATTGAAACTATGCTTAAGTAGAAAATTATACCCCAAATTCAAAGCCTCTCATAATAACTAAATATAGTCAAATTCATAGTTACTGTTACTGTCCACTTCCAATATAATGAAAAAGAAAAAGAAAATTAATGAAGAAAATGTTACTGTGCACAAAAACAAAATGTTACTGTTACTGTCCATTTTTCTATTTCACTTTACTGAGTCACGTTTCTCTTCCACTGACTCAGACTTCACGTGAATATTAATGAAGAAGAAAGAGAAAAAGCAAAGTCAGAAGAAGAAGAACTGAAGAAAGAAAAATAAGACTGAAAAAGAAAAAGAAGAAAAAGAGTGAGAAGAAGAAGAGGAGAAGCCCTAACCTGGCTGCCCCTGCTGCTGCGTCTTCTTCTGCGGGCTGCTGCTGCGTCGTCTTCTTCTTCTGTTGCTGCTGCTGCTGCGTCTTCTTCTTCTGCTGCTGCAAAACGACTAGGCGGTCGCCCTACCGCCTCGAGGATCCACGCCTAGGCGGCCGCCCCACCGCCTCGAGCCGACCAACCGATTTCCTACCAGTACTATTCCCCCCTCGGGTAGGGGCCGCAGAACCGTAGGGCGGCCTTCGCAACCCTGAACCCTCTTCCGTTCTCCTTTCGAAAGTGTAGCGTGTCTTAGGTTGAGTCTGCATGCCGCCCTCCTTGCCCCCAGTCTTGCCACCCCGACGTCTCGTAACCGTCGTCCATTCATCCCCCTCCAACTATCCTCCCCGAGATCCAGAACCGGTTCCAGGTTGAAAATTCGGAGTTCCCGTCAGTTCGGGAACCCATCGATTCCTCCTGTTGTTTGGGACGTCCTCCCTTCCCGCTAATCCTCCCCCGGTCGTTGCCGTCGATCTACCCCCGCCAACCAAGCTGCTGGATCTGCCACCGTCGACGTTCGCACAGCCACCACTGGCGCTGATATATATATATATATATATCCCAACAATGCTCCAGGGTCGAACGAATTTAGTAGTGGGTTCTACAAACGCCACTGGGATATTCTGAAGTTCCCGGTTCTCGAGGCGGCCCAGGAGTTCTTCACCGAGGGGAAGCTGCTGAAGGAGCTGAATCATACCTTCCTGACTCTTGTACCAAAGAAAGAGGGTGCGACATCGCTGGCGGACTTTAGGCCTATAGTGTGCTGTAATTATCTTTACAAAATAATTACGCACCTTATGTGCCGGTGTATGGAGGGGATTATGTGCAAGACTTAGTCTCTCTGAACCGGACGACTTTCATAAAAGAGGAGATCGATTGCTGAGCACAGTCTCCTTACACATGAGATGGTGAGGGACTTCAATAAACCATGAGGGGAGAAGGCGTGCGTAAAGCTGGATATGAGGAAGGCCTATGACATGGTCAATAGGGACTTCCTGTGCCACCTAATGACAGCCATGGGATTCGATGATCGTTGGGTTGCGAGGATTCGAGAGTGTATCACGACTCCCACCTTCTCTGTCCTCATCCAGGGTACCCCGTATGGGTTCTTCCGCAGCAATTGTGGACTCCGGCTAGGTGACCCATTGTCTTCTTACCTGTTCACGCTTGTCATGGAGTACTTCACTTGTTTGATGGATATGGCGGTACATAGTGGGAGGCTTGTCCCGCTGTTCAGGAGGGTCGAGCCACCTGTCACCCATCTCATTTATGCCGACGACCTCCTGGTATTCCTACAGCCTTCTATGGAAGGTATGAACATGATCTCGGAGATTATGGGTGATCTGGAAGCTCTGACAGGGCTTCAAATGAATCGAGAGAAGAGCCGGGTCTACTTCAGCTCCCTTTGCCCCCGGAAGGAGGAACGAGCCGTAGTTTTGGGTGTGGAGAGGAGTTATCTTCCGGTGAAATACCTAGGAGTCCCTCTGACAGTCAACTATGCTCGAGACCAGGATTGCCATAGTTTGGGGAAGTATGCCCAGAGGAGGGTTGAAGGATGGCAGGCTGCTGGTCTATCTTTTGGGGGGCGCATTGAGTTGGTTAGATCGGTTATCTCGGCCCTTGCTTAGTTCTAGCTCTAGTCTATTCTGATTCCTGTCGCTACCATCCGGAAAGTGGAGAGAATTTGTGCCGATTTCATCTGGAGGGGGGTATGCATGCGATCTCTTGGGAGCAGCTCTGCCGCCCGAGGAAGGAGGGAGGGATGGGACTTCGACTCTTTCTGGAGATCAGGGGGGCCTCGGTGCTGAAGCTGGCATGGAGATTAATTAAAATGGGATCTCTTTGGGCCGACTGGATGCACATCAGATATGTGAAGCAAGGCAACTTCTGGACCTGTTCTATCGATAGCAATAACTCTGTTACTTTCAAGCATATCTTGCGACACAGGGATGTACTCAAATCTTCCATCCGGCAGAACATGAGAGATGGAACTGGAACGGATCTCTGGCGGGACCCATTGCTAGATCGGCAATTTCTGTTAGAGATCCTGGGAGACCGGCTGCACAAGGAGGCTGGTATGGGGCTGACTTGCCAACGTATTATCAGGAATGGAGTATGGAGTCCTGAGACCTACCGCTATACTGAGGAGCTTGGAGAGGTTATTCGCACGGTCGTGATTGATCCGTCACTGCCAGCTGATTGTTGGATTGGGATCCGCTGGGAGCTACTGGGGGTTCTGGAGAAGTTCAGGTTCAAAGTTGCTATAATCTTATACGGCGTACATTCTCTACTAGTGCCGACTATGAGTTCATATGGTGCAAGGGACTGGCCAGGAAGATGCAGCTTTGTGTCTACCGATTACTGCTGGGTCGCCTGCTGACGAGAGACCGACTCATCTCTTTTGGGATACAGGTGCCCAACCCAAAGTTTGTGCTATGTGACTTGGAGAATGAATCTATGCAACACTTATTCTTTGAGTGTGAGGTGACCTGGTACATCTGGATTGAACAATGCCGTGCGCTGGACGGATGTGACTCTGGAAGGGGGATCGGTGACATCATCAATGAAATTAGGGACCGAAGAGGGAGAGGGCAGGGCTGGTTCAAAACTGCCAGAGTACGGCTGTCTGCTGCTGTCTGACATGTATGGAGGGAACGGAACCGTCGCATCTTCGAGGGACTTACCATCCATCATGTAGGCATCCTCCATAACATTAATTTTGATGTAAAAGCTATGAAAACCTGATGAGTGGGAGCCCCACTCTGATTGTATGATTATGTGTTGAGTTGGAATAAAATTTACCTTTTTCCAATATATATATATATATATATATATATATATATATATATATATATATATATATATATATATATGGCGCAGATCAAAAGCCCCATGGATCCACGGCCGTTGGATCGCGTCACCCCCTCTCTCTTCCGCGCGCGCGATCTAACGGACACGGATCCATGGGGCTCCCGATCCGGATATATATATATATATATATATATATATATATATATATATATATATATATATATATATATATATATATATATATATATATATATATCGATTCCCGGTGGGAGCGTTCGCCACAATTACCTTCTTTCAATATATATATATATATATTTGGAATAAGGGTAAATTTTATTCCATGAAATCGCAGTAAAGGTATTACAATACACTATTCTCACATCTCTCCTTTCCCAGTTAAGGGGCCATTACAGATACATCGAATTCTATATTATATAGAATTCCTACAGGCGGAGTAGCCAGCCCTCAAAGATACGCCTCTTATGCTCCCTCCAGACGTGCCAAACTGATGCTGCAAGTCTAACTTTAGCAATCTTGGCCCAACCAGGGTCCATGCCTCGGCGATCTCTGATCCAGCTAAGGATCCCCCGTATATCTCTAGCATTGCCAACTCCACCCATCGATCGTATGCATTTTGTTAGAAAAAAAATTGGTGTGGATTTTAAATACCCCAAATTGATTATTACTCATCTTTTGATTTTAGAAAAAAATACCCTTATTTTTGGATGGGTTCATATGTTGAGGAACCATAAATGAAACCTGATGAAGATGTAAATATACAGACTGAGAACAAGCGCAAGGATATTTGTCCAGTGACTGCAATCTTGTACTATGAGCTCCGGATTCTAATTTTGCATAAGGCAACCAGAGCCTAATCAATTCATGTTCTTATGTTCATGGGTATTTACATCTATGAGACATAACATGCACAATGCCCACACAAAAAATGTGCAGAAAGTGAATGTTTTCAGGTGTAAACAATAGAGATTGATGGTTTAATGACATTCAGGAAATTTCAGAACTAGCATAACAACAACAAATCTTTTATCCCAGTTTTTGGGGTCTGCTGTTTGAATCCTTTTCTTTTCAGCTCTGTTAAGGGCCATGTCCTCTGTAACACCAACAAAACCATATCCCTCTATAAAACTTCAATATGTAGGGAATTTCACATCTAGTGATTATAAAGTCATCATCACACTGACATACCAAATGACAAACGTTGGAGTTGGAGGTCCAGAATATTTCTGAATGAACATTCAAAATTTTTGGTCTCCTCTTTGTTATATTTATATTCATATTGATTGAAGCAATTATAAACACATAAATAAATGTTTGTTTTCATCAATTTAAGTTTGAGCATAATTTCCGAGTTTATTTTCAATGAAAGCATTGTTGATGTATAATGGGACATAGAAGAGACATTGCTAAGCTGCTTTAGCATTTTTTGATGTCGAAGTCTCTTGAGGTCTTATAGAAACAATTTTAAATTTGTATCGAACATATGGGCTATTATGTAAATGTTTGTCTCTCATAATGGTATCTTAATTTTGTTCATTACTAGCACAATATACACACCGAGCACTTACTGGAAAAAGAGAGTAGCTGTTAAAAATCTTTACCTTCTTTCATATGGTATGATTAATATGAGGTATCATCATCTTTCATTATGCTTACTTTAGCAATTGCCACTAAACTTGCAGGTATCAGAGGGAATTGACTTTTCCGATGAAAATGCTAGAGTAGTTGTATCCTTCCAACCTCTTTCATTAGTAATTTGTAAATCCAGATTTCATAAAATGCTGTATTTTACGGCTATAATTTTACATCCTTTTATTTGCTTTAAGAACATAATGAAAAGCAGCTAGAGTCAGTATATGCTTTATTTCTACTTGCAACCATCCTTAACCAAACTTAGGTGATTGTCGGGATTCCGTTTCCAAACAAGTAAGCCCTTGTTATGATATTAATTTTGAAGGATTCATGCACATATTTTCTTTTTCATCTTTTGATTGATTCATCTTGAATCAGAAATGACATGCAGGTTGTACTGAAGAAAAACTATAATGACTCATATAAATCATCAAAGGGTCTTTTAAGTGGGAGTGAATGGTATTGCCAACAAGCTTTTCGTGCTCTGAATCAAGCTGCAGGTACTATATCCCCTTTTTTCCCCTTCTTGGTTGACGTGGCCCTGTTTTCACCACATCCTCTTAAGTTGAAGGCTACTTGCCAGCTGTCCATTCTTCGTCACAAGGTCCCCCTCGGCCTGCATACCGTCTCTGCATACCGTCTACTAACTTTTGTTACATCCTTGGACCACTTGTTAATGTTTACTTAGTTGCATGCCAACCATCCAACTCTATGGCCCACCCGATGTTTTTAAAGGTGAAGCGTTTAGGCCCCCTCGGGGTGAGGCACAAGTCCCAAGCCCAAGGCGTAGAGCACAAGTTTTTCGAGTATTAATTTTTTTAATGTAAAAAATTATAGTATTTAAAAGTATTGGAAAATGAATGGAAATTATCAATAATAAAACATAAGCTAATAATATGATGAAAATTTCAAAGGCAATTAGCTAAAACATTTTATAGAAAATTCCTTAAGAGTTGTAAGAGTGCAAGACAAACATTTTGGCAATAAAGATTTTAGCAACTATTGCCAACTCCAAAGTATCAAAATAACAAAGATTTGACGTCATCCAAATGTTGCTCATATACGAGGAATTAGATTTGTAGCAACACAAGATGAGAAAGAAAGAAGATAAAAGGAAAAAAGCTAAAGAAATATCTGGATTGAGGATGCAGGCGATTGTGAATTTCGAGGGTATTGTTATCAGACACGGACTGGACACCAACCTATACAAGGCTCCAAGTCACTAGGTTACTGTCTAACTGCCAGGTCAATGGTCGAACCAATATGTGTGTGTGTGTGTGTGAAATCAGATGGTTGATCATGTGGATCCATTAACTCCTAGAGACCCGTTAGCTCTTGTTGGCAGCTCCCCAACCTAGAGGCCGCGCCTCCTCTTTTGGCACGATGCCCTCTGCTTCTCCGGCTCATGCCCACGTTGCCCCTCCCCTCTGGACGCTCGCTATGGCGACGACGGTTGGGTCCATGTGTTCGGTGTAGGAACAAATTGTGCTGCTAAGGACGCGGGTGGGTCTCGCGTGTCATGCACCGATTTTATAAGTTGCCATTCGGTGTGATGTCGTGTAAGTTTAAATTACGTTTGTACAATAAGTATTCGTGTATATTTTAGTTCTTTTTGTAGAATTTGCAGTAGATAAACAGAGAAATTGAATAACAACATAATGTAGAAGAAATAACTTTTTATTGATAATTAGCAGCAGAAATATTGACTTTCAAAGAGTTGAGTAGAAAAGTGCCAAACTTGGCTTATAACTTTGAAAACAGAAAATGAGATATATCGTTCTATACATCATATTCATTTATTAAATTTTTTGAAGTAAACTTGAATTAAAAGTTTCAAAACGTTGGAAGAGAAAGAGTTGGATGAGTTTTTAGTACCTTTGAACGTCCACTTGATTTCGACACTTGTAGGGACATGGATTAGTACATTGGGGAATACACTGGTGACCGGTATCAATCCGACTTACCTAAATCAACATAATATTCATGTGAAAGTATACACTATTATTAGTGATCTTTCTATCTTTTCTAGCAATTAACAATTCATAAGACGTGAATGTAGAACATAATAACATGTCACCAAATTGTGATTCTTACTCACGGTCGATTGTCCTCCCTTGCAAAACAATGATTATGATACTCTTCCATGCAAAATACATTACTAGTGATGTAGTATGTCTATATGATGGTCATTGGTGAACATACCATCTTGGACTATTTATGGGAATTACAACATCCCTTCTAGTGTAGGTAGCTAGCCTTACTGGAGGACCTGCAATCGCTTTGCATTATACATCGACACAAATTGTCTTCGTTCCTCTTAAGTCGAATCGGTTTTGTGGTCGCGGATACCATTCGAGGAAACCAAATCTTGTGTAAAAGTTGTCTATGATCATGTATGCATATGCAACTTATCTATAAAATATGACATGCATGATAATATAAACTTGAAATAACTATGCAACAATTCTCATTTTGTATTTCACATTCCTCGAGTCATCGCTTGTAATTTCATACTTTCCAATCCAGCATTAAAATAATTGGTGACTCAACGGTCCTAAACCTTTTTCCACAATTTTATATCTTTATAACAACAATATAACATTCCATATTTGATATTTCTCTATAACAAGCTAACAACAATTTGTTTACTCTCTTTTATCTCGATTCTCTTGTTAAGATATTGTTCATTGAAGGACACAATAAGAATGAATGGAATTTTTTAGTTAAGGCGTGGAGATAAATGAGAGAACGATCGAAATCACACACTGTTGGAGAATTGCCGAGAGAAAGAGAATTTCTCACGCGTCGATCAAACCTCGCCTACGTGTTCACCTGCATTTGGACCATCAGAGGTTCAATACCCATTTCTCTCTTTCTCTCAGAATTCGATACAAATGGAAAAACTAATGAAAACAAACAATGAAAATCACTCATTGAAAATATCAACATAAACATTATCTACAAAACCAACAACGAAACACATTCAACGAAAATGAACAATAAAAAGTTCGAGGAATAGACTCTTATATAGAGTTTATTCTCCAAGACACATTCACTCCATCTAGGATTCAATTTCAAAGAGGCCATTCCATAGATTAGGGGTGAAGGTTTAGTTTATTCAGTTCCGGTCGAGCTGAAATAGTCAAAACCGAATAAATCAAAATTCTAAAAATCTAAAACCAAAGTGAAATCAGCCATAACCGAAATCGAACCGAACCGATAAACGATTTGGTTTGTTCGGTTCTTTTTTTTTTTGTTTAGTGGGTCGGGCCCAAAGTTGCGGTTGTGGCTATGTTGTCATAGGCGATGCCTAGGCGCGCTTAGGCGGCCTAGGCGTGCGGATCCGAGAGGGCTCGTCTCGACCTGGGAAAAACTTTCCTGTGTGAGGCGATGCTCGCCTAGACTCCCGTCTTGAGTCGACTAGAGGAAAAAGAAAGGCACCTAGGCGCCTTGCATAATGTATATTGCTTAATGCTTATTGCTTATTAAATAAATATTAGTTAAACTCTGTCTTGCTTAATGCTTAATTCTTATTAATTATACTATATATTTATTGTATACATATTTGCTGAATTTTTTGCAAAAGAGCAGCCAGATCCTGGGCGGACGCCTAGGCGAGGCGGATGGGCTGTCGCCTCGCCTTGCCTAGTGCCCAGTATAACATAGCGTTGTGGTTAAATTGTATTAAAAATTTACAATTCTTATACATATATTTGTTGTATTTCAAAGTTGGATCTAAAGTTGGACTAGTTAAATTATTAAAGTTTGTCTTAAAACACACATATATTTGTTGTTTTCAAAATATACATATTTTATTCAAAAAATATAAAATTGAGGGTATTTAATAATTGCATAAGTCCTATTCGGTTTACAAAAAAAATCAAAACGAATAAGTTATTTCATGCTTTAAAAATCAAAATGTACCAAATATTTTTCAAACCAAATCGAATATTCGGTTCGGTTTGGTTCTCGGTTAAACTTGAATAATGCTCACCCCTACTATAGATTGGAAATGTTCTCAATTCACTGTCCTGATCATTAATTACCGACATGAATTTTCCATAATGATTTGATTCCAACTGGCTATTCAAGCTACTAGCCTATACAATGCCCCTACTAGGAGCGAGGCACTATACCGTGATAATTCTGGACATGTCCCTTGGAGAGGGATAGGCATGATTGATGCCTACTCTCCTGCTCCGTGTCGGGAAAGGGACCCTAAGGGGGATGGGCTCGCAAGCTAACCTATCTTGCAGTGGGATGGGTAAATCTCATATGTTGTCGGGACTCAAAGAGAAGTCCGCAAAACCGAAAACTCGTCAATGGCGTGATGACATGCAAGTCTAAATTGTATTTGTACAAGACATTGATGTGCATAGTTAATAATTGATATCAAAACAAGAACATTACAATAGAAAATAAGCAGACAAATTAAATCACAACATAACATATAAAAATAATATCTTTTATTCATATTCTGATGCGGAAAACAACAAATGAATCACAATAATCAACAAAATTCCTGGCACCAAACTTTCCAGAAATAGTATGTTGGATGTCTTGAATCCCGTTTGTTATTAGGATTATGAATCCTTATTTCCTTATTAGGATTAAGAATCCTTGTTTATTGTTAGAATTATGAATCTTTATTTTTTTTTATTCTATGTAAGTGGGAGCTTATAAATAGCCTCCATCACATTTGTAGAGGGCAATCATCACATGTACTCTTCTCCACAATATTGAATTTCTCTGCTCTATCAGTGATTTTCTCCCATTTAGGACTTCCGCCTTAATTTTTTTTTGTGATTGTTTTCTTTTATTTCTATGCGTGTGCCATCTATTTGTTTTTATATTTGATATATCTGCAACAAACTGGAATTATAGCTTTGGGTTCTGGTTCGAATTCTGTTTGGGATCAAGTTTCGAGGATGACGTTGCATAATATGGCGAGAAGTTAACAAGGAAGAATAACTTCAGTTTGTGGTGTATTAGATGTACGCTTTGTTCAAGCAACATGGCCTCTAGATGTCTCTATATGGTAAAGAAACCGACGATGTCTCATGAGGATTTAGACGAGCAAAGAGGTGAAGGCTCATTCAACTATTCAGTTGTATATGGCAGATGAGATATCTGGAAAGTCACAGACGAGGACACAATGTCGGCTCTTTGGTTGAAGTTTGTGAATTTGTACATGATAAAATCACTAACCAACAAGCTCTATTTGAAGCAACATTTATTTTCCTTATGGATGAAGGAAAGCACGTATCTCAAGGTGTATATGGATGATTTAAACTCTTTCTTGATGGAACTCAAGGGCATTTAGATAATTATTGAAGGCAAGAATGTTGGCCTAATTTTATTATGTTCTTTACCACCATCTTCTGAACATTTCGTAAATTCGTGCATTGCGGTATGGGAAAGGCCGAGTCTTACGACGAGGCCGATATGGTTCTATCAATTGTAGTTTATGAGAGATCATCAGACAAATGGATGCTAGATTTAGTGTGATCTTACCATATGTGTTTGAATCGTGATTGGTTTGCCACATACGATAAGATAGATGTTGAATATTTGTGTTGATTTTTATTGATAGTCTCTTGGCTATTTATGGCCTTACAATCATTCTCATTACATTAAACCCTCTGTGGAATATCCTGTGGCATATTCTGACATACCAAATATACCAACATGATATTCCAATATACTTATTCTAATACCAAATATACCAACACTCCCCCTCAAGATGGGCAAAAGATATTCA
Source organism: Iris pallida (assembly GCA_029216955.1). Classification (NCBI taxonomy): domain Eukaryota; kingdom Viridiplantae; phylum Streptophyta; class Magnoliopsida; order Asparagales; family Iridaceae; genus Iris; species Iris pallida. The sequence continues at coordinate 19,370,065 of JANAVB010029815.1, read as the reverse complement.
CTAAGTCCATCTTGTCACATCCTCTAATCATGCTCACAGAACTAAATTCCTTGGTCTGTCCATCTGCTACCTGATCCTTGATTGGAACGAGGCCTAGCTCCAGTAGTCCACTAACCAACTTCTCCTTGATGAAGAACCTATCGATCTCGATGTGTTTGGTCCTGTCATGCTGTACTGGGTTGTTGGCGATACTAATAGCTGACTGGTTGTCACACCACAACTTCATCTTGGCTCCTTGATCCAGCTTCAGCTCCACCAGCATATTCTTCAACCATAGCAACTATACAACTCCTAAGGCCATAGCTCTGTACTCCGCTTCAACTGTCGAGCTGGCTACCACTAACTGCTTCTTACTCCTTCCAAGAGACCAAGTTGTCTGCTACAAATATGCAGTATCCCGAGATAGACCTCCTGCCATCAGCACAGCTAGCCCAGTCAGAATCACAGTAGCCCTCAATGTCCACGTGATTATTCTAACTGAATATCAGTCCCTTCTCGGGGGCACCCTTCAAGTATCTCAGAATCTGGTACACTGTGTTCATATGACCCTTGCGTGGATCATGCATGTAGCGGCTCACCACACTCACTGCAAAGCAGATATCAGGACGTGTGTGGCTCAAATAGATCAACTTATCCACCAGTATCTGGTATCTGTCCCGGTCAACTGGTTCTCCAGGCTTCAACGTTCATCTTGAACCTTTGATCGATCGTCGTTGTTGCAGGTTTGCATCCCAACATCCATGTCTCTATGAGAAGGTCCAGCGCATACTTTCTTTGAGAAAGAACAATCCCCTCTGCTTCTTGAGCAATCTCAATCCCAAGAAAGTACCGAAGAAGGCCAAGGTCTTTCACCTCGAACTCCTTGCCAAGCTTCCCCTTGAGTCGGGTAATCTTCTGTTCATCGTCTCCTGTGATAATCATATCGTCCACATACACCGCAAGCATGGTGATATGGCCTCCACTCCGTCGGAAGAACACAGTATGATCAGCATTGAGCTGTCGATATCCCATTGCTATTATCGCCCTTCTGAATTTGTCAAACTATGCTCGAGGAGACTGCTTCAGTCCATAGAGGGACTTCTTCAACCTGCAGACCTTGTCCCACTGTCTGATCGGTGCCGAATTCTGGTGGTATCTCCATGTAGATCTCCTCCACTAGATATCCATAAAGAAACACATTCTTCATATCCAGTTGGTGTAGCTTTCATCCACCATTCGTTGCCAGAGAAATCAGGTCCTGACAATGCTCATCTTTGCCACTAGTGCAAATGTCTCGTCATAGTCAATGTCGTACGTCTGACTGTATCATTTTGCCAGCCAGTTGAGCTTTATAGCGCTCAACCTGTCCATCTGGGTTTTGCTTCACAGTAAAGATCCACTTGCATTCGACTGCTTTCTTCCTGTCTGGCAGTTTTACCAGCTTCCAAGTGTGGTTCTTCTCAAGAGCCTCCAACTCCTCGTGCATCGTCGCTTTCCACTTTAGATCGTTCTTGGCAACCTGCCAATTGTTAGGTACAGTAATACTATTCAAAGATGTAATGAATGCTCCATGAGAAGAGGAGATATGATCATATGAAACAAACTGAACAAGGTCCCAACCATATCTATCAGGAGGATTTTCCGCATTGCTGCGAGTGATCCTCCGTACTGATAATGATGTGGGAGGACTAGGTGTGGGAGGAGTAGAAAGAATGATATCACCTGAAGAGGAATCTGGTGGTGGTGTAGGTCTCTTAGGAGTCAAGATGGACGCATACAAGAGATTTGGCACTGGCACTGTAGGTACTGGTCCTACAGTTTGCTTTCCTCTCCCTGATGTAGGTATGTATCTCCCCATGAGTTGTGGGCCTAATACCTCTCTTCTCCTCCCCCTGTTCCTCTTCACCTTCCTGTTTTTCCTTAATCGCGCCTCCATGCCATACTTCTAAATCGGTCATCAGGTTTTCACCAATCTCCCCCTCGCCTCATACTCGCAGTATCAGGTGAGTTGTTTGAGGTTCCCTCCGGACGGTAGTATGGCTCATGCTCCCTAAAGTGAACATCCATGCTCACAAACTTCTTCTCTACTGGGTTCCAGCACACATATCCCTTCTGAGTCGCTGAGTAGCCCACGAACTTGACTGCTCTAGGATCAAGTTTTCCAACTGACGGTCTGTTGTCCTTTACAAAACACACGCAGCCAAACACCTTTAGTGGAAGTATGCCACTATTATTTTTTGCAATTTTTCACATGGAGACTTCCATCACAGTATCTTCAAAGGCATCCTATTGATTAGTTGAGTTGCTGTCAACACTGCATGCCCCCACAAATTTTGTGGGACATTCATATCGATCATCATGCTTCTTGCCACCTCCAGAAGGTGTTTGTTCTTCCTTTCTGCTACTCCATTTTGTGCTGGTGTGTACGCACTGGTGGTCTGATGATATATCCCTTGGGCTGACAAGAATTTTGCAAATGCTCTGTTGGTATACTCTGTCCCATTGTCAGACCTCAGTACCTTTACTACTGTCCTGTACTGAGTCTGGACATGTTTATGAAAGTCCAGAAAATATGTAGATACATCACTCTTATTCTTCATCAAATACAGCAAAGTGACACGAGAAGGACAATCAATGAAGGAAATAAAATATTTGTAACCATTCATAATAGTAATGGCGCATGGCCCATAAATATCAGAATGTATTACATCAAAAGCAGACGAGCTCCTATGACCCGTACTAACATATGAGCTCTTAGTAAGTTTGCCTAAATCACATGCATCACATATTTGTTTATCCTTATTTGTTTTCTCATAAATAGCTGGATACAATTTACTTAAAGTAGCAAAAGAGGAGTGTCCCAACCTCTTGTGGTGGAGTATTAATGTATCCTTGGTACTCATCTTCAGTTCTCCCATTCCTGCCTTCTCTCCATAGACACTAATGCTGAATCTAACCCTTCTCGATCCAGGTACCACAATTCCTCATGCCAAGTTTCACTCCCAAGTCTTCATCATGTCTCTCTCATGGAAAATCACCTTAGGAATATCAAAAGAGATAATGCATTTTAGTTGGAGGATTATAGAACTGATAGACAAAAGCCTGACTGGAAAAGATGGAGCATGCAAAACATTGGATAAGTTTATTGAACCTGTACAATTTACAGTACTCTTACCGACTATTGGTTGGAAAGTACCATCAGCTATTTGAATGCTGTCTGCCGATGCTAGGTGAGTATAGGAGGAGAACTCACTAGCATTTTCCGTCACATGCCAAAAGGCCCCCGAGTCGATAATCCAATCTGACGATTTAAGGGAAGATATAGATGCAAGGGCGAGTGGGTCGTCAATACCTTCTAATGGATGGGCATACATAGCGATGTTGCCTCCAGCGAAGAATGAGGTGGACGCCTCCTCAGTTCCACTCTTCCTGTCTCCATCATTTGACGCTCTCTGCTTCTTTCTGAGTGTCTCTAGCATGCCCATCAGTGTCTGATCATTTTCAGTAAAGGTACCACCAGCTCCCTCATCCCCTTCTGCTACCAGCAGGTTCGTCCGATAACCTCCTCGACCACCCCGTCGACCCCCACGGCCACGGCTACGTCCTCCAAAATATTCGCGTCCGTCGAACTGTCTATGTCCACCATCTGGATCTCCCTCTTTAGGTGGTTTGGTGCAAGCATGTCGATGATATTTCATCTCCCGCATATGTAGCATTGCCGGTTGTGCTGTCAGGACTCTCCCTTAGGCCCTGTGTCGCACGAATTGGTAGCCGCCAATGCTGACTTTGCTTCAGGAGGACCACCTGTCCCTGCCTGCAGCTTGATGCGAGTCTCCTCCTGAATCATGGCCGAGATAGCCTCCTCAAGGGTGGGGATCTTCGGTTGGGGATCTTCGGTTGGGCTAGAAGTAGTGCTGTCTTTTGAGCAAACACTGCAGGCAGCCCTTTAAGGAACTTCATTGTCCTCTCCCGCAGACATACCTGTCTCTCCTTACACTTCGGGTCCTTTCAGCTCGCTCGATCTGAGTGATCGTAATCCAACTACAGACGCTCCAACTCTGTGGCATACTCCTGCATCGTCTTCTCTTCCTGTACGGTGTCATCGATCTTTTTCTTGATCTGGAAAACTCGCAAGTTGTTTCCTACACCATCGTAGGTCCTCCTCAATTTCTCCTATACGTCCTTCACCATCTCGATGTCATTCATTGTGGCGGCGATCGAGTGGACTAAAGAATTGAGAAACCAAATGTAGATCACCATATGAGTGGACTTTCACTTGTCGCGTCCTGCCTAGCCCTCGTCCGGCTATGTCTTCTCTCATGATAGAAAATCCTCCAGGTTCTTTTCTGCAAGGGTTCTTCTTACCCGCCGTGACCAACTCAGGTATGTAGCTGGTCCATCAAGCTTCAGATCGATGGAGGGAAGCTTCAACTTTGTTGATGTTCGTGTCGCGCTCTCACCAGCCGACAGTTTCATCAGCTTCATCAACGTTGCAATCTCCGCATGGTCCAGCTTCTTGATGATCTCCTCCATCGATCCTCCTCTTCTCCGATCACCTCATAGCCGTTCCACGATTCACGCTCTTCGTCCTCTCCTAGATCCGATCATGTCTTTCTCCTATTGGATCTAGGCCTTCAACGTCCAAAACGATCCCGTGGGAGACTTCGGAAATCGCGGCTTCGTGGTGGTGGGGTCGGTGGGCCAACTGACATGCGAGTGGGCGTCGTCGGACGGGTGTCTCCGAACAACGGTCGTCGCGAGCAGCAGCAGCGGCAACAGCCGCGAGCGTGCGACGGAGGTGCCTGCGGAGCAGCGGCCTGCTCGTGCGCGCGATGGTCGGCGTGCGGCCGTGCAGCTGCTGGTTGCTGTGGTGGTGTGGATGGTGATGGCGTGACGACTAGGGTTAGGGTTTGGGAAAGGTGGCTGCGGCTAGGTTTTTTGTGGCTCTGATACCATGTTGAATATTTGTGTTGATTTTTATTGATAGTCTCTTGACTATTTATAGCCTTACAATCCTCCTCATTACATTAAACCCTTTGTGAAATATTCTGTGGCATATTCCGACATACCAAATATACCAACATGATATTCCAATATACTTATTCTAATACCAAATATACCAATAATAGATGATGGAAGCATCCTGATGGGCAATAAGAATCCATGGAAGTTTATCGGGATTGGCGTAGTTTGTATCAAAGATGTATGATGGTATCGTCAGGACACTTAACGACATTTTCCTGACCTAAAGAAGAATCTTTATCTCTTGGGTGTTCTGGATTTCTGAGGTTAATGTTGTGTCCTTGAAGGTGGAGTTCTACGACTCTCCAGAGGCGCTTTAGTGATAATGAAGAGAGTCAAAGAAAGAAGCCTATACATCTTACATGGCAAGACACTCACATGATCGACAACTGTATTTTTCATCGGCAATTTTGAAATCAAGTTGACCAAATTGTGACATATAAGGCACATGTCAGAAAAACTCGTGATTATACTTTAGCCAGCAAGGCTTGCACGTCGACATAGGACGATGATCGATCGCTCTTTATGAGCACTGTAAATTCAGTAAATAGCGCAAAACTCAGTTTACCAAGGTGGTGCATGGGACCAAGTCGACGCTTGATTACATTTACTTGGATGTCTGGGTCTTTTGTTGGTTTCATTGACGGGCGGCGCAAGATACTCTCTTATTGATCGATGAATACTAAATGATAGTTTGAGTGTTCATCTTGAAGCAAAAGAGAGGTGTTCTAGACCTTCAAGTAATGATAAGGTGTAAGTAAAGGATCGGCAAGCTCCTTTGTATCGACAATGGTATATAATTCTGTTATACGAGTTCAAGTAGTTCTACAAGGATGAATACAACATACGTCACCATACTATAAAAGAGACTTCATAACAATATGACGTGGTAGAATGTGTGAACTGTACTTTATTAGGGAGGGCTTGATGCACACTCTCCATGCTGACTTTTCGAAAGATTTTTGGTTGAGATTGTCAACACGAAATGTTACTTGGGGAATCGCTCTCCACCAACAATTGATCGCAAAACTCCTATCTACGTATGATCCGTATGATCCGGAAAATCCAGTTATTACAGTTCTTTGAGTATATTTGGTTGTCCTGCGTATTATCATGTTGGTGAAGAAAAGTTGGAGAAAGGGCAAAGGGGAAAATTTTGGGTTACAGAGTAGGTGCAAAAGGCTATAAAATTTGGGGTGTGAATTCTAAAGTGATACTCTGTAGGAAGGGAATACTAAGGTGTACTCCCAAGCAAACTGAGTGTGACATGACTCCATTATGACGGATTCAAGTGTAGCCACATGGCATAGTTCCACAACCGTTGCAACTGAAACAACAATACTTGCAATAGACACTATACATACTCTTTATGGATCATCTATGTCGACAAATCCGTGCTCCTCAGAAATATGGTTATTAAGACTTGGTAGCATACACACTCAGCGTAGCAGAAAAGACGGAGTCTCTAGAGACCTCTGCATACTAGAATGCTATTTCATATGCAGCATACTTTCAATGGATTGGGTCCATGAACCTGACTTGGAAGCTCGTGCTACTGCCAATAGGAAGGTAGACAGTTGGTGGCAAATGGGTTTACAAGAAAAAAAAAGTTCTCAAGTGAAGCGACATGATACAAAGCTCGTTTGGTGGCTAAAGGCTACAATAAGAGAATGTGTGGATTGCAATGAGATATTCTCTTCCGCTATAAGACACACTTCTATTCGGGTGTTACTAGCTATGGTAGGACATCAGGTACTGGAGTTCAAACAACTTGATAGTAAAAAAGGTGTCTTCATAGAGAGTTGGAACATGGTATTTTGATAAGCCACCCAGAGGGATTGGAAGTTTACGACAAGGAGGCTTACGTTTGTAGATTGGAAAGTCCTTGTGCGGATTGAAGTTATCACCGGGGCAATGGTATAAGTGTTTTGATCAGTTTATGATAGGGTACGACTTCATAATGAGTCCATATGATGATTGTGTTTACCACAAGAAGATTGATGATTGTTTGTCTATCTATTTGCTCCTTTATGTAGATGTCATTCTCATCGCTGCTCGAGACAAGTCAAGAATTTATAAGCAGAAAGTGCTATTTAATAGTTTTGATATGAAAGTCCTCGGGATAGCTCGCAAGATTCTTAGTTTGGAGATAACGAGGAATTGCAAGCAACATAGACTCTTCTTGTCACAAGAGAGCTACATCAGCAAGATACTGGAGAGCTAGCTTGTTAGATGCGAAGCTTGTAAGTACTCCACTAGTCGGATTCTTTTGTCTTTTAGCAAAGTAGACGCACCTCAGTCACAAGCCGAAGTGGATCACACGTCTCGAGTCTAATATACTAGCATAGTAGGAAGCCTGATATACGATATGTTGTGCACTCGTTCTGATATTGCATATGCAGTCAGTGTGGTCAGCAAGTTTAAGGTCAAATCTGAGAAGTCATATTGGAAAGCGTTAAGTGGATTCTTCGCTAAATGATGGAATGACAAAAGTTGGACTTGTTTATGGAGGCGAATATACTTCTTTCGAAATAGTTGGATACTCTGACTCAGAATGTGTGAACGTTCCTTAACGAGATTAATCACCGGGGCTATGCTTTTACTTTTTGCTAGTTCTATCATCACTTGGAAGGCTTTATACATACAGAGTACATAGTAATGACCAAAGCAACAAAGGCATTTGGTTAAAAGGGTTGGTAAGCGATCTCGAATTTCATTAGGAGCATGTCGTCTTGTTTTGCGATAGTCAGAGTTTGGATTTACTTAACAAAGGATCAAGTGTTTCACAATCAGACAACATATCAATATATGATACTACTTATCCGTTAGGTGAAGAGGATAAAGATCAAGAAGGTCGGCACTGAGGACAATCCAACTGATATGCTCACAAAGTCGGTACCTATCTCAAGTTCAAACATTGTTTGGACTTGCTTAATATTGACAGTTGGAACTAGCTTGTGCGGGGCGTCTGGGCAGAAGCAGAGTTGATATTCACGTCAGGAATTCAATCCAAGTTGGAGATTTGTTGGGATGTTTTGACTCATCTGGTATTAGCATTAGGAATCCGTGTTTCTTATTAGGATTATGAATCCTTTTCTTATTCTATGTAAGGGAGGTTGTAAATAGCCCCCATTTGATTTGTAGAGGGCAATTCTCATTTGTACTCTTCTCCACAATAGTGGATTCTCTTTACTTTGTCGGTGGTTTTCTTTCGTCTAGTGTTTCCACCTCAAATCGTTTGTTTTTGTGATTGCTTGACTGTGTGTGCCATCTATTTGCAACATAATAAGCTTCATACCAGTTAAGTACTCCTTTAACTCCTGGAGATCAAGCATATATGTTGTGAAGCTCATGAATAGAATGGTCACCCTGTTTGACTGAATGCAACTCCTAAGTCATCTGTTCTTGTGTGCATCATCCATCTGTATGTAGTATGTCAATTGCATACATATAGACGGCGATATGGATTTAAGGATGGGGTCCATGGCACAATCGTCTTCCAGATACTGGGCATCAAAATGTTGCTACTACGTGACTTCATCAAAAGACTCAACACTTGCATCTCGGACAATTGAGCCTCATCCTGATACCGGGCCTCAAGATGTTGCTGCTACGTGACCTCATCAAAATACTCAACACTTGCATCTCGGACAGTTGAAAGTGTCATCAATGTGTCTCAACCACCCATGCTATGTAGGTGATGCTTGAGAGTAAACACCAAACTCAATATTTAGGGCCCTTAAGTATAATGTGCAAATGATTCACAGATTATGTACAGGTAGATGAGTCGTTAGAAGCCATTGATGGGTCAATACAAAGAAAAAAGAACTCAATAAACAAGTTAGCCAAACAACAATTTATGATTGGTAGACCTAATCTCGACAATTTCTGATTGGTGCATCTAATCTCAAAACAACAGGTAGACAAGTAGGCCAGATGATGTGGGGACACGAATAGATAAATTGTAGAAAGTGTAACAAAATTAAGAACTGACAAGTGGCCCAAAGTGTGCTCACAGGAGAGAGCTTGTGCCGACAAGTGGGCCAGTAAGAGGAGAAAGAAAGTCTCACTCTCTTTCACAAAATTGAGACAAAGAGAGGGTGATTAGGGTTTCATAGAAGATGAAGATGCAACATTCAATTAGAAGACTTAGCTCAGATGGAGATCATCATGGCGATCTCAATCTCAGAGGAGGAGAAAGGAGAAACAAGTTCTTGATGTTGATCTCAGAGGAAAATAAGCGGTTCATGATCTCTCGATTGCAGAGGAGAAGCTAGGGTACAAATGTGGATTTAATTCTCCATAGTGACGAAGAAGAGGAAAATTGAAGCTCCATAGCCATGGTGATTAAGATGTAGGAGCAGTATTAAAGACAACCTTGGCCAGATCTCCGTCGACTGAAGATATTAGCGCTCAAGCATTCGTCAACAATGACTACAAGATCTCTGACAAGGAATTTTGGCGATGGCGAACTCTGAATCTATCAGGTACGCTGAAATTCTGGGTTTATAGGAATTATGGTTTTGTTTTAGGAAATTGGGATAGGAGAAATTAGGTTTATGGCAATCAGGGTTTGTTGTTAGGGTATTGGGAATTGTATGGATTAGGATCTTTTAGAATCATGGGATCAATGATTCTATTAGGCTATAGGCCAGGGCATATATACAAATACAATCACAAGAGGCTTATCCTCTAACCAATGTGGGACTATATATGCAATGTCTCTAGCAGGCATTCATTTATGCTACGTAAAAATGCACTTGCCTTAGCTTACTTTTGCATTCATTTCCTCTCTTTCCCTTTTCGACATTACTTCTCTGTCCCTGATGTAACTGGTCTTTTGTATGCTTTGACTCGATCTAAATTTTATTTGGATTGGAGGCAATTGCTAGGTAAACATCCCTTTTTCACACACTTGGCATAATATGCACTTGCATCCTATGCATTTAATTGAACATTTACTTGGCTATGTCCTATGCCTAAATATAACTAGAGTTGTCAGCACTAAAGAATCGGTGGGTTTTTCTTATCAGGAAACCTTCCTACTATTGTGACTCATGGTTTAAAGTATCGGCCGATACTGATCCGATACGACCGATACCGATACGATTTAGCATGTCCCGATCCGATACAGACCGATACCCGATACTGACCGATACCGACATTGAGGATCTCTTTTTCGATCAACTCGGCAAAGAAAATTAAACAAAAAAGACAAATCAACAAGGGTTTAAAGCATAATAAGGTTGTAAAAGCATGTAAAAGAAGAACATCAATCTATTGTATGTAAACCAATCGGTAAGGGTGGCTACTATTTCATTTAATTTCAAAACTACTAAGAAATAACACTGAAAATTCTTAAAATTATGCCTAAATGTATAAAATGTGTTTAAAATGTGAATAATTTATTAATAATTATTTGTTTTCCGATACCAAAAAATCCGATACTCCGATCCGAAACCGCCGATACTACCGATATCGTTGATACCAATACTCATAGGAATAGTCCGATACTGATTCCGATACCGATACAGCGCTGTTTCTTCAAGGAAAGAGGGAGGCCCACAAGAGGTGAAAGTAAGGACAAGGAGGGAGGGGGACTTAGGGGCCAGCTAACCACCATGTAGGTGCTCACAGCCAGAGATGGCCAGTGGAAGAAATCAGAGGTTTTCTTCAATATATTTTTTATTTATTATCTAAATTAAACAATATATGGGAGGTGTTTTGTAAGGTTAACCTGAAAATTGACTGAGAGTTAACAGAGGAGAAAAAAATGTTAAGAGATTATCTGATAATTGTGATAATTGAAAAGGGATTTCTTGGAACCTATTATTATATTTTAGCATATCCTTTAGGAAGAAACAGAAGGGCCAAAAAGTGGAGTAGTTGGTTTCAGGAAACTACATGGTAAATATCTTGGATACATGAAAATTTATTAAATTACTTCCTTTCTTTAAGAATTTGTATTTACTTAAAAACGAATGTTTTCACTTGACCCACTTATTTCTATGGAGAAAGTGTCTCAAGATGAAGTTCTTTTTACAAATCACAATGAAATATAAAAGCAAGGTTTGCAGTATCGGAATCGATATTTGACCCTTCCTATGAGTATCAGTATCGGCACTATTGGCGGTTTCGGATCAGAGTATCAGATTTTTTGGTATCAAAAAACAAATAATTACTGAAATTATAGAAAAATATTTTATACATTCGGCATAATTTAAGTATTTTCGTTGTTGTTTTTTAGTAGTTTTGAAATTGAATGAAATAGTAGTCGTCCTTACCGACTGATTTACCTGCGATAGATAAGTTTGTTTCTTTTACATACTTCTACAACCTTACTATGCTTTTACACCATGCTGATTAATCTTTTCCGTTCAATTTTCTTTACTGAAATGACTGAAAGAGACCTCCAATGTTGGTATCGGTATCAGTCTGTAACGGATCCGGACATGCAAAACTGTATCTGTATAGGCCTTATTGAATCAATATCGGCCGATACTGCAAACTATGTGTAAAAGTTGCATAATTTATTCAACAACACACCGATGAAGGCAGACATTCTTTTCCATTGCTGTCATTTTGTACCTATCCATTCTACGTATTCCAACATTTTCTGATTTTAAACCAGCAACCATAGGAAGACCTTAATTATTGCAGGTCTCTGCTGATTTTGTTTTGTTTACTGTTATCTCAGAAAATCTGGTTTAATTGTGCTTCCTGTTTTATGGTAGGTCGATGCATCCGGCACAGGTTTGATTATGGAGCTATAATTTTTCTAGGTATGTCTATCATTTGAACTTCTCATGCAGTTTTCTTACTGATAAGTATTGCATGAAGAAAATTGATTCTTCAAAAAACGGAAGATAGATTTTGCTGGATACAGTTATTTGTGAAATCGTTCATGCTACTTTTTTTTATAAATGTTTGTAAAAGCAAGTTCATCCTTTAGAGGCTTCAACACTTGTCTCCTTTGACTTTTCACCTTCCAACGGACCATACAAATCCATGCAACATAGAAGTTCTATCTTTGTCTTCCAATTTGTCTAGTCCTTCCATGCGAGTGATTGTGTGATTTCAGTCAAAAGTTTCACTCACTGATTGCACATTCGAAGAATTTCGCTCAAAAGTTCTTGTTGATCTCCAAACACTTTGCCTTTGCAACAAAGCCTTCCTACTCCAACTCTCGAAATTATTGGTTCTTTTCTATCCCCCTGTGGGTGATAACCTAAGCTATCACTCAAGTCCATTTCTCTCCTTAATCTTGAGTAAGGCATCTATTGAACCAACTCTTTTCATGGCTTTGATTATTCGTTATTGCATATTGTTACCTATTAGTGATCTTTATTATCAATTTTACCTTTTTAAAGTTGAAGTTTGTATACAGATGAAAGGTTTAGGGAGCAGCGAAACCTCCAATATATCTCAAAGTGGTTAAGGAATTCAATTAAACAGTATGACAGCTTTGATGAGTCAATGGAAGGACTGCGGAACTTTTTTCTCAAGGTTGAGATCTGACTACCAGTTACTAGCATTTTTTCTCAACGTATTTAGTTTGTTCATGAAATCATTCTCTATTCTGATGTATTGACAGAAACAAGTGAACAACAGCTTCAGAGATGCATTGTCGAATGAGCTAGTGAATACTGATATCAACAAGGAAACTTTCCCCTCTCCAGATAATAACTTCTCAAACCAGATCTCCAGGAAGAGAAAGCCAAAAAATAAAAAACTTAATTCCCAGAATGGAAGGAAGATGATTTTTGACTATATGAAAAAGCCATCTAATAAATTGGATAAGTCATGTCCATTTACAGATGGCAGTAATCTTGTCTCCCCATTACAATCACCAGTTATTTTAAAGGCCAAGGCAGAAGTAACAGAAGTTAGACCCATGGAAAATGACAGTGATTATGTTTTTGGCTCGGATAGTACTTCTGCAATCTCCAGGTTATCCAATCAAACCAATTTAGTGCTTCAATATTTTGACTTATCTTCTTGGCTTGATATACTGTATCCTCTATATTTCAAATGCAGGTGCTTGGGGTCCATCACTGTAGCGTCACCCAGAAGTGCTTTGGACCAATCCTTGGTTATCAACAACATTGTGAAAGGGGATACAACTCCATTTTCAACAGTAGTTCAAACATGTGATCAGTTTCCTGATGGGCCATCCTTATCGAACAGAATCTCATCCGAAGGTGTATCTACATCAACAGTTACCCCTAAAAGATTATTATACGTTGACCATAGTGAAACTGAACAGGAATCATCTCTAATCACAAGTGTGAGCTCATGCAACCAGAGGAAAAGGAGGTTGGAAACTTCAAATCAGCAATCCCCTGTACAGACGGACGGCTTTAACTCACCCAAAGCAGAATCTTGTTGCCACTTTGATTGTGGCACTGGCAGAAATGCACGTAGAGACACCGACCAAGTAACACAATCCCCTACTCCACCTGAATTATCAGTAGAAAAGAATCTGCGCATTTGTTGTCTATCCTGCAAAAGTTGTTTGGGTTTGCTTCAGAATAATTTTCTTGTTACATGTTTGTCGACTTCATCATCAAAAGTGTACTTATCTTCAGCCCTGAAATATGGATCTAGTACCAATTCTTCCGAGTGTCTTTCAAGTACCTCACCGACAGACATACATATTGTCATCGCAGATGTTTCATCGGTTGATCAGAGTATCTTCAACAGGTGCATTGACGGTGATTCACACCAAGATATCTGGTCTGAAGGAGATGGATGTGTGTTTAGGAATGTTTATTGCCCCGCCTGCACTATCTCCAAAACATGCCTAGGAGTGCAAGTAAAGGCAGCAGATGCCTCCAACTTACATTTGCTAAATAAGGTAATTTTGCATCATTGAGGGCACATCTTTCACTAGCAATGGTTGTTGTATCATTTGCTTATCATGTAATTTATGGTTGTTAACCAAGGTTCTAAACAGCGGTAGGCGGTAGGTGGGTGCACAGTGGAGAGGGTCAGCCTATTGCCTAGGCGGTTGATATATTTTGGACATTTTTTACTATTTTACCACTGTTTTTTTTTTTTTGCATAATATGCATATTTTAAGGGTGTTTCATGTGTAACTAAGTTGTAGAATGAAGATTTATGAAGTTTTAGTTTTGTAAAAGTGAACAATAGGCCTATAATGCTTGCAAAAGCTTTTGGTCAAAACATCTTGTTAGGTATTGCTCCGCCTAGGCGTCCGCATATGCCACCAAACCTCCGTTGACTGCCTACTCGGCCGCCTACCGCAAAAGCGGTGCGGAGAGAGACCGCCTACCTTTTAGGTGCTGCCTAGGCGGCCCTCTCAACCGCCATTTAGAACACTGTTGTTAACGTTTTTGACTTTTGTTAGATTAGTTAGATTTATCATTCTTGTATGTCTGGTAGATCCGTGTGTACTATACTCCCACATTGTTTGAGAACTGATGTGGGAGGGCAAATCTCCCTAAAAAATATGTGCTCATTCTAAAGAAGGCTATTTCATTAAGTCGAGTGTCTCCACTCCAAGCTTATTAAAGGTGCCTCACTGCCTAGGCCTTTTAGGGGGCTAATGCCTAGGTCAAAAGGATTTAGGCGGCTTGTTACCGAGATGGACTCCTAAACTCGTGAGGCATCTCCCTCGGTCCACCTTACCTAACTGTAGCTATCAAACTTTAATGAAATCCCGTCCCATGACCATTTAATTTTTAAGTTGGAACCAGTCCAATTTGAATAAAAATGTGAAAGGACTCTTGATATCTATGTTGTACTGGGCACTAGACGAGGCGACAAATCACCCGCCTTGCCTAGGAGCTGTCTAGGCGCCCGTCTAGGATCCACTGCTCTTGAATCAAAAAATTATGCAATTATGTATACAACAAATATGAAGTATAACTAATAAGCAATAAACATTATGCAATAAGCATAAAAGTAATATAAGAAGCAAAAAATATGAAATAACCAATATTCAACATCAAGTAAATATAGTAAGCAAAATTGGGTAGCCCTAAGCGCACTTAGGCGAACATTGCCTCACCCAGGAGAATTTTCTCCAGGTCGAGGCGAGTCCTCTCCAACCTGCACGCCTAGGCTGCCTAGGCGCGCCTAGGCGTTGCATGCGACAACATAGCTTGATATAGTTCTCTCTCCTCATGATTCCTTTTCCCTAAAATTTCAATTTCCTCTTTGTTCTGGCTCCGACTCCTTCGTTGATAAGTCACTTCAGCTTCGAGTGTTTCCCAACTCCCTCTCGTCTCTATTTTCTCAATCTTTATTCTCCGACTCAAGCGTTGAAAATTGGCAGTTCACCTTTGTGACTTCGGTAAGTATCTCTCTTTTTACTAACCCTCTCTACCCTTTTATCTTTTTTGCATATATGATCGAGAAAGTGGATAAGCGTGGAGGGGATGGCTAACATGGGTTTCTTTATGGAACAATGTGAGACGTGAATGGAAAAGGTCTAAAAGATTACATCAGTACAAACAAAAGATTAGAACGTCACACCACAAAACAAAATTATAGGGTTTTTCTTAAGTTACCTGTTGTGCACCCCAAAATTTAGTCTTGATGTTCATCCCTCACTACCTTGTGCCAACTTTAGTAGCTTGCTATGCTAACAACTTTGTTCATTTGCTAAGAGAAGCTACAATTTTATTTTATTTTTTGGAAATGTAAATATTAAAGATGTGAATCTTGACTCATTTAAAACTATGGCTTATGCTATATAATAGCAACACTAAAAGAGAAACATATAGGGTAGGCACAATGGATCAATCAAAATGTAAGATTAATAGGGTTTATAACTGTAAGTTATATGTCCTAGCATCCAATTACAAAAGATGTTTATCATATATATTACTTCCAAGTATAAGACTGGTCAATTATTTATTAAAAGTTAAAACTTAATTGTTTATGGCATTACATCTACCTTGCTCTTAAGTTTCATTCTTAATATTCCTAGTCATAGATTTACTAAGGACATTAATAAAAGTGGAAATCATGTGATGTGCATGACTAATGTTACAAGTCATTGGTGTTGTCGACATCCTATGTTGCATGGAAACAAACATATATAAAGATAAGGACGTGATACAGGTACGGGATACGGTCATTTTCAAATAGGTACATTGTAATCACCTATTTTGTATGAATACGTGCACAGATACAGGTACAAACATGATACAAATACATGCACCATTTTCATGTCTGTACAACATAACCTCATAACAAGAGTGTAGGTACTCACAAGTAGAATTGGGTTCGTTGAACGATTTAAATCCCCATGATTGTTGTATGTAACGTGTCAATAGGGAGTTCATTCACATCAATGTAACAAGTTTGCCTTTGACCTGAGGTCGTCACACATCTTGTGGTTACACAAGTGCTCTTTGATACCAATCCATTGTAGCCCTAACCATAGGTTACTAAGGGTGATTATTGGGTGTAACGAATTGTTCATTTAGATAGTGAATTGAATGACATGGGATCTTTCACTCGTAGCATACGCATACGCATAAGGCGATAATTATCTATGTAATCTGAAATGGTTACATTCAAGAAAGTCTTTGTGCAAGGTGAGAATAGAATAAAAAGAAGTTCCTATTCCTTTCCAAGTGAGGTATGGACATTTGATTGAGATACATATTTACTAGACATACATGGGATTTGGCATTAGTTCCTTATCCATGTCTAGTCAAGACAATGTGTGGCAGAAAGACTGAATTGTGTACTAAAAACATGGACAAGTTCTTAGTAGATGTAGTTATATTATCCTCACATTATATGGATAGCCATGACATATTAGTAGGTGCCAATCTTAGCTTGAAAATTAGAATCCAGAATGATTCCCGATCGATCATTCCATCGATTAGTAGATGGACAGTACAGATTCAGACTTGGTATCCTGTGTTGAGCCTAATGGATCACACAGAGTCAATCCTACTTAAGCTTATGCTAGCACATGTGCAATTAGGATTTGTCTTAGTCAACTCCTTGTAAGGTCATATCTCTTCTTCTTAAACTAGATATGATATGAGATCAATTACATATTGATTAGAATTTGTTTACATGTGATTGTAATCAATGATTGATTTGAGTTTCCAAATAGGGGAAAGATTAGATATGATCCAAAATTTCCAGTAGGAGGTCAACCTCTTGCCTAAGCAACCCTAAGTTCCTAACCCTCTATCATAAACAGACGGTAAAGGGGACCTAGAAAATGATCCAAGCAATAATGCAAAAAAAAGCTGCCACGAATCCATCTTCTCTCCCTGTTCTTTCTGTTTTCTATCAGACTCCCCATGTCGACCAACCAGATATCCAACCAGTCAACCGACCTTGTATGACATATTAGCAACAGATGCTACAGTTCTTCGAGAGTTCTTAGTTCATGGGCTTGCCGTGCACGTGCGCGACTAGGAGTTATCGACGATATTTTTGGTTCAAGAAGACGAATGCGTTGTTGGTTGTTGCGGGCATTTGAAGAAGGAAGTTTTTTATCAGTCGGTAGTTGAGGTGGCTTGTGTGGTACCCATTACGGACCGGCACTTGTGTGGTTCTTTGTGTTGATGAGGTATATTGTCAAACCCTAAGCATTATATACAATATGATTCTTGTACTTCTATTGCATATATAAATTCAAGTGTATTTCTATAGTTGTAGTTGCTGAATGAGTTAGACCCGAGTTGCCTTTGAAGCCATGCTCATGCATCATATAGGTTCGACGAAGATGTAAGATGCATTTTGTTTAATGGCCTAGGATGATCCCTTGATTGTCAAGTAAACACTGGACACTTGGATTCATGAGGTGTTTACCTATTGAGATACATTGCGAGTGTGTCGGTAGAAGTTGTGGATTCTCTTGCACTTATTGTATGCTGTTCTATTCTTAGTATTTTAGACGAGTTTTAACATCTTTTATAAGTTATAAGATGTTTCTAATTTAATGGTTTATTTGTATGATTGACATTTCTTCTTAATAAAATACTGTTTAGTTAGTAAAAAACTAAAAATGCAATAAAATTTAGTCCCTACAGTTATTGTACGTGTACTTTAACAAATACTGCTTAGAGAATTTGTTACCTGCTTGAATAATGAGAAGTGGTTACCATTATTTGCTGTGCAGGTTCTTTTTTTCGCAGACCGCATAGATGTTTTAAATGACCAGATTCCCATGGAAGAGGTATAAAAATATATATATTTCTGACATTTTATCAGAGGGCTAATCATGCAGTAACATGATAATCAACTCATTTAAACTCGGCTGGAGCGAAAAGATCACCTAATTCTTGGAATTCTTCTACATTTTAATTATGTATTTGATTAATCACGATGACATATGTTTCTTTCTTAGGCTGTGCTTCCTGGTGCAAATGTTCTTGGGTCTGGCTCAGACTCATTTGACATTGAGAAATTTGCATACCTGCCGCTACAGGATCCTGCGTTACTGAGCACAAGATCAAAGGTCAGAAAATTATTAATATCTAGCTAATTATATTCATCCCACTGCTCTTGGTATTGACTTCTGCACTATTTGTTAAACTTACAGCTTAGATTACCTAAAAGAAAGAGTTGACTTCACAATATCAGGATGCCCAGACATGAACAGTAGGCAATTCTGCTTGTGACAGTGACAAGTGGTTTGAAGTCTTGAATGCGAAGGAGAAAACACACCCTTCTAATGCCAGATCTTGCTCTTTAAAGCTCTTTCAGTTGCTTCCTTTCTCATTACATCGTACATAACATATGTACCAACAACGAATCCCCTACCAACAATCTTCAACATATGTATAGAGGAACTTAAGATCTTCATAGCACCTAAGACATGTTAAAGTAGTGGACAGTCTTGTTTCTGCCACAGGATAGCTTCATTACAGGAGCATATTCCATTAGAGACTTTCAGAAGCAGTGGTTTGCGGATTATGGTATCATACAACTCATTACCTATGTGAGCGTGTACTTTGTGCAGTCAGCATTTTGTACGAGAATGACTGATGTAACTTTTATATTTATTTTGTTCTTTTGATTTTGATAATAGAACTGAAAAAATAAACTAACGCAAGGCTGGATATTAATTGGAATCATCTTTGTAGCTTTAGCTCCACTGGATGAATCAGGACCAAGGACTAATAAATTGTTCAAATCCGATATGGTCTGGATCAACTTAGCTACCTTTCCTGTATTCTTGTATCGACGTTCACTGTTGTCTCTCTTTTGTAGCAAATGTGAATTCTTAATGTTCTCTTGAGCTGAAGGACTGTAGTGCAACAATGTTAGTGGTGGATTTATTTTGAAATGAAAATGATTATCCTTTTAAGATCATTCATATGTTCATCTCTCTCTTCTCTTCGTCATTATTTCCCAATTGTGTACAGTACACTGAAAGAAAGAAAGAAAAGGTCCCCAGCAGGTGCAATATTAATTTTACCTTCAAAATCTCAACTGCTTCTATAGATAATGCAAATGGAGTTGAGTCAGGGGGAGCTCTGACTTGCCAGACTGACTTAGGACGGAGGAAGATGATTCAAGGCTAAAGTGGGTATGGAAGTAAGCTCGAGTATGAAGCATTTATTAACAAGTAGCAAATGTTTAGGGCACTGGAAAGATTACTTGGGGCAGCACAAGTGTTATATATTTTCAATATCCAAATTACCCTTGAAAAATTGTTAGGGGTAACACAACTTTAAGAATATATAATTAAAAAAATGTTTTTTTTTCCTCTTTCCCAAATTCCTAAAATTTAATCCCCTTTTTTTTTTTTTTGCATAGTTTCTTAGTTGATAGGCCCATTTGACTATTTTTTTGAAGTTTCGAATTCTATTAATGAAACTTGAAGCTTCATAATCAAAATAGCTTTGTTTGGGACAATAAATGATTTATGTTAAAATTTTGACAGTCTTATATATACATATGACTATCAAAATTTTGGCAGTTCTAAGTATTTTAGGGCTGTCAAAAAATTTAATCATAATACAGAGAGCTCTATATTAGGAGTACCAAAATTTTGACAGTCCTAACTATTGTTAGGACTGTCAAATTTTTGACAATCATAATACAAATATATATCAGTTTTAGGATTGTCAAAATTTTGGCAGTCTAACTATTGTTAAGACTGCCAAAATTTCGGCAGTCTTATTTCTACTATTATCCGGATTGTCAATATTTTGGCAATCCTGCATCATTCCTAATATATCTGTGTTGATTTTTGTCATTTCAAAATCTCTATAATAAGTCCAAAACTTCATCTAATGGGATCCTAAAGCCTCATTTTGGAGTATCTATTATAAGATTATGGTTGGAGGAGGAAGTTGAAGAGGAAAAGTAAGACCGATGTTGTGTTAGAGAAGAAGGAAAGTAATGTTGTTCCCTATCAATTTTTTGACAATTCCTAATGAAAAAGAAAATAAAAATAAAAATGTGTTGTCCTCTATCGTGTGTTGTCCCTATTAAACTTCGTAGTGTTCTTAACATTTGCCACAACCAAATGGTTCTACTCCCATGGAGTAAAAGGCGGACATGGAGGAAAATATAAATGTTTCTACACAAATCGCGTGGGGGACCGACGCGTGAACCGACACTACGTATCGGCCTTCCATTGGTCGGACTTGGTTTCCGAAGCTAGCAGTGGGGGTTTGGTTTTTGTGGGGTTCATTTTTCAGTCAATGAGGGGTGACATGTCGCAGCGCGGTTTCAGACGCTGTCTTTTTTTTTTTTTTTGAAATAGTTTCAGACGCTGTCCTCTCTCGAGCTGACAGTAATTTTCCTAAAAATATTCTTCGTCAGAGGGGGGAGAAACGTATGGAATAGAGCAACCATCCGCCATCCTTCAACATTAAGTTAGCTTTGGCATCAGAATAAGGACCTTTATTTAGGCTTTTTCTAAGGGCACTACCAAAATTGCTTGGGGGCATCACTTACTTGGGGGCAGCCCAAGAAGGTGGAGAATTTGCTAGGGGGCACCCAAAATTTGCTAGGGGGCAGCCCAACCCCCCAAACCCTTCATTTCATTTCATTTGTCATTCTACACTCTCTCTCCTCAAGAAGAAAAAAAGAGCTCTCTCCCTCTCCCTCTCCCTCTCCTAAAACCCTAATTTTTTCTTCTCTACCACTCCACTCCCAATTCCTCCACCAAGATTTCTTCCACAACCTTCGTAGATTCGAAGAGATGACACACAAGTCAAAGCAACCGGAATCTAGGTACGTTCTTCCCTAATTTCTTCGAAAATTTTGGACATTCTATTCAAAACCCTAGAATATTTTTAATTCTTGAAAAAGTTTTGATAAAATAGGTTTATAATCTCTTTATGGTTCTCTTCCCTAATTTTCGAATACAAGAAACCCACATTTTATGTTGAAACCCTAACCCTAGAACACGACAAACTAGCATCTCGTTTTTGCAGTTCGGGTCTCATAGCAGTAGGACTGCCAGGCATGTGGCAGTCCTAATGTAAATCAGGACTGCCACAGTTCTGGCAGTACTCTTGTGAAAGAGGACTGCCAGGACTATGGCAGTCCTGATTTACATTAGGACTGCCACATGCCTGGCAGTCCTACTGTAATGATATATGGGGGTGGGTAACTGCATGATGCTTATATGCGGGGGGGGGGGGGGGGGGGGGGGGGGGTAACTGCATGTCCTATTTCTGTTTTTACTATTTAATAACTGTATGTTGTCATGTAGCCCACCGGCCGATAACAAAAGAATACGACCCACCGCGTCAAAGCAGAAGGAACGTACGGGACGTCCTCTCGAGCGTCTGATAACAATTTTCGAACCGGCGTCCGAAGCTCGGAGAGGTTGCCAAAGTGACACTAGTGTCGCGTGTAATGCCCCGCTCCGCATCGGTGCATTACGATGAGTCGTTGACTCGAAGAGTTGCATTGACCCGATAAGGTATCGATGCGAATCGATGCAAGTGTTGCGTTGGCCAAAGGTAAGCTTTGAGTCGGTTGGAATCTATGAATTGAATCGATGCAAAGAGTAAGTCCCGCTTGAGCAAGTGCTGATTTTAGTTGATCTGGTGTGCAGGCTATGCTTCTACGCTGGACGATAAGAGGTCGGCATTTTGCCTTATGCAATGAAGTGTCCGCGAAACCAAATCGAGGCCCTGCAACGGATCGTGATATGGGCGCGATAGGCCAAATCAACCGAGTAGAGCAAAGGAATGGCTAAGTCCGGGAGTTAGCTATGCGATCGAGTTATGGAAGCGAGACGCTTCAACTCAGCGAAACGGCAAGGCGTATCGGCTTAAGGTGGGCGGGTTCTTGACTCTCTCTCCCTATTCCTTCACGTCTAATAAAATATGTTATGGTACGCGTAATATGTTATCGAGTTAGCGAGCGCGGCTCGGCGGCAAATGGTCTAAGTATGTGTCAAACACTAAGATAGAACATTGAACAATCGAACAATTGAAGCGACGTGCATCGAGTGCACGAGTCGCAGTAGGGCAATGATGGTAGAACATTGAAAGATGATAATGAGATGTGCATCATGTGCACGGCTCCGAGAACATTGAACTCTAGGCGTAGAACATTGATTATGGTGCTGAGCGTGCCTTTGCGCACTTAAGCTACGAAATGACTAAGTAAATACGGAGTAGGCTATGCGAATAACATTATGAACGGGATGCGTGATTACGAGTACGAGATGACTAAGCCGTTGGGCGTCGTACATCAATATGGATGTGTTGGGGCATAACGCCGACGGAGCTCCCCATGCGAATGGTGGATTATGTTTATGGCACGAGAAACCGTTTATGGCACGGGAAACCGTTTATGTGCGACACTATGTTTATGGAATACGAGATCGGTTGGTATGCTATGGATTGTATGATATGGAACGTATTGCATGGTCAATGGACTCGGATTGCCCGTGCACGGGTACGGCTTCCCTCGAACGGTTACGCCGGGGCACCGGGACCGTTCGGCCTAGGAGGGAATTATGTGTGGTATTTATGGTGCACAACATTCGTACGGATTACGACCGTCCAGTGCTGTGATAAGCTATGATATCCGTAAGTTTGGGATCCTTCGGATACTGGGCTAGCAACCCGTATCGAAGCGATTGTAGGCTTACACATATGAGATGCCAAGTCCATTACGGTGCGAAACACCGTGACCTTCATATAGATAGGGCCGGTGGGCTGAGATGAGAGCTGGGTGCAGGCGCAGGGCCTGCTACCCATTATGCATATGTTTACGTTTATGATTGGTCTAAGTTTATGATTGGTCGCTTACGTAAATGAGATGATTTTATGTTAAGTTCTAACCACTGCAGGCTAAGGTAACGGGACGGAGATGAGCACGAACACTATGTTTATGTTTCATGTTATGGCTAACTGTGTCTGCTGCAGGAACACGGTACGGGACACATTTAAGATAAGTTGCTATGCATGAGTATTGCTATGAAACTGATCCCAAGGCTAAATAGAAAGATCACAAACTAAGATGCATGTTCACTAAATGAATTAAGTGTTTGGTTTGGGTGCAAGCGGGTCTTGATCAGTGCGAAGCGAGGACGAAAGCACTAAGCCCCCACTAGTTTCTGTACAGGCTCAGGTTATGATCAGCTCAGGGCGGAGCTTGGCTTGGACGTGCCGAGGCATGGAGTCCTTAGCGTTCAAGAGGAGCTTCCGCATATGCGTTCGGACTTGCGACATGGAGTTGTTCGGCCGAAGACTACTTGGTGGCTATAAAGAGGCATAATGTATGGAGCAATGTAATCCTTTGTGAGCTAAGAGAGATCATGAGCGTTGTAGCCAATTGGCATTTTATGTTGGGCTATTCAGAGCCTTTGTAACCTTCAGTTCAATATGAATAAAAGAGATTCTTACGTTTTACTTTGTTTCCTTCCGCTGCTTATGTTATCGATTTGAGATAGTTCTGTGTGAACCTGTCATCTTGCCTTGCACGAGCGCAACTCCAGGCTCGTGCGGCATCACGCCCCAGCGAGGACGATGACTCGGGTAAAATCTAGCGAGGACGAGCGATTTCCCGGGTCGGGGCGTGACAAGTTGGTATTAGAGCGGTTCCATCCTTTGGACCGTACGTGGATCTCTTTGACCCTCAGTTGCTTCGATATCAAAATTCAGTTGACTCTAAGTTGTTTCCGCAACCACATGGCTCATGGATCTGCTCGACGCTACATTGGATGTTCCATACAATAAGTCTATATTAAGTTGCGTACGTCTGCCACAAGTATGTCGTGACTATTACGCTATCTCTGGGTGCCATCGGAGAGTGGTGGTTGCACGAAGTGCAACGGGTTATGGGATGTTGGTCGTACGAAGTGCAACGAATATGTTGATGTTTGTTGCACGAAGTGCAATGATATATGTGTTGTTGGTCGCACGCAGTGCGAGGAGTTATGTGTTATTGGTCGTACGTAGTGCGAGGAGTTATGTATTGGCGGTCGCACGAAGTGCGAGAGATATGTGTTGTTGGTTGCACGAAGTGCAACGGGTCGATATGTGAGGCGATACGTATTATGTGGCTAGGCGAATGGTTATGTGTTGTTGGTTGCACGGAGTGCAGCGAGTCGTGAATCGTTCGTTGCATCAGCGCAACGAGTCGGTATGGTATGATACGTGTTATATGGCTATGCGGATGGATAGCGATATGTTGTGCGAGATTGAGTAAAGACCTTAAGTATCGAGACTAAGTTGTTGCACGAGCTGCAACGAGCGGGATTCGAAGATCGTGGATGCGATTTGAACGAGTCGAGTTGAGTAGGCGAACGTGTATGTTGGCTATATGTTGCGTTGAGCTTTGAATAAGCGAATGTTGCGGGTGTGATCGAGATGATCGCCATGGTACGGTTAGATTGAATGAGTTCCAAACTTAAGCTAACGTTAGAGCTGGGATCGGAAGGATCACCATACGGGACGGTTAAGTTGAGATAGAAGTCGGACCTAAACGAAGTGTGATGTCGAGTAATGACTCGATTTTGAGTGGTATATGCAATACCAACTATGCGAGCAAGTATAGCGAAGTATTGTATCGATAACGATAGGCTCGATCCTGAGTGGTATATGGGATACCACTTAACGATAGCTATGTTAAGCCGCTTGGTGACTTACGATAGGTTTCGTCGAAACGATTATGTGGTTACGATATGTTTGTCCGCAACGGATGAAATGGTACCGAGACTCGAGTGGAAATGATGCGATAGGAGTCGATATAAGTATGCTTTGGTGAATTAGTTAAATGAGTATGCGTGAGTCGTGCCTACGGAGGATACGTCGGACGAGGATTCGCTAAGTATAAGTCGAACGATAGGCCGAGCATAGCGAATGAATGTTACATTGAGGAAATAGTCGACCTGGTCGAACTTATGTTGAGTTAGTACGGAGACGTCTTCGGAACGAATTGAGTAAGTACGGAGAAATTGTGCGAACGAATTTGGGTTAATGCAATGAGTCGGTAGCACGATTTGGAAGTACGAGTTAGGGATATGAGAAGTGATGTGTGCGAGACTTGATTCGTATTCGAGTTCGGATAATGGCAATAATTGCAACGGGTTTGAGCTTATGAGAAAGGAAGATGTTCAAGTTATGCATATCGACGATGGTATTGAGGCGTATCAAAGACGATATGCAATAACTCGGGGATACTCTGATCGAATGAACGAAAATTATGTTAAGCATTGTTGTTGGACGAATAAGATGCAAGTTAAGTTGAAGGTAGTTGGATGATGGCGGTAGGAATGCTTCGAGACATTGAGAGTGGATGTATGTTACTCGGAAGAAAACGAGAGTGTTTGGATTTCTTCGCGGATCACCACTATGTTGACATTCTTGTCTTGAGCGAGCGCAACACCAGCCTCGCACATACGTCACGTCAAATTAGAACGATCATTCCGCGTGAGCACTGGTATGGTGATTCATCCAGTGGAGATGATTGAACTTGCAAGGCGTGGTAATTTGGATATGGATTTGTGGTTTGATGCGAAGGTGAAATTGAGGATTGCGCGATATTGTTGACGGTAGTATACGAGTGATTCGAGTAGCAACGGCGCATCAGTTGCGCGAGAGTAGACAAATTATGGATTGGTATGTCGGATTGGGTAAGAGTCGAATAGAAAATGTCGGGAATTGATTTGGCTCCGCGATAGG
The DNA here is from genome assembly GCA_029216955.1 of Iris pallida. NCBI lineage: Eukaryota > Viridiplantae > Streptophyta > Magnoliopsida > Asparagales > Iridaceae > Iris > Iris pallida. Next base: position 19,343,957 of record JANAVB010029815.1, on the reverse strand, counting down.
ATATAGCATGGTTCGTTGTAACTGTCCCTCGTTGATGATCTTCAATTATCGAGCGTAGTTTCGGGGCAGATGACCCTAGAAGACTTAACCGCCAAATCAAGTGAATGTGGGAAACTATAGGACGACCCTAATGAAGTCGCGTAAGAAGGATAAGGAATGAGGTAGTGCATGTCGAGGATAAGTCTAAGCGAGTGAGTATCGTGTCTCGAAAGTTAGCGAGTACTAGAATCGATATGATCAAGAAAAGTTATGTTGGATTGAGTAGATGTTGGGGAACGTGCTTAGCGTAGTGACGCGGTAAGGCAATTACAAGAATTCTGCAATATGCGAGAGCGACGGATAGTAGAACGACCCTAAGAGTGTGTCGTAGATCGGTTGAGTAACGATTAGGCTACATACGTGTTGGGCGCACGATCGATGTTACGAAACGAACTAGTCGGGATGGAGTGGGAATTGAGTAAAGGATTCGTATTCGGTCGAGAATAGGAGATGGGCGTATCGTAAGAGACCTTGGGTCGGAAAGATTGTTGCCTTTGAGCATCGTAGACTCGAGTTGACCTCTTGTGTCGGGAGAGCGCGAGCAAGATGTCTGGATAAGTTGCCTAGCGGGGGTAGCCCCAGACTCGATACGCGGGTAGTTCGAGAACGTAGATCGTGTTGAGATAGTTGCGTGCAAGACTTAGTACGGATTGTAGATAAAGGAATTGGTGACATGTTGACATAGTCCATGTTGTTAAGGCTAAGCGTTATGAATGATTTGATGAAAGACTTAAGTTATGCGAGAGATAGGAAACGGTTGGGCGAATAGGCGTTGCGGAAGCTCGTTGCGATCGGATGCGCAATGACTTATGCAATGCATGCGTTAGGTGGCCGGCGAGAAACTTATGAGATTGAAGTTATGGTTTGAATCAAGTTATGTGCAGAGATATTTGGTAGAGGATCGCATGGCATGATGCATACGAGATGGAGAATAGGCGCTAAGATTTGACTAAGTCGAGTACGGATTGATTGGTGCTTGAGGATTAAGTTGAGCTTGTTAGTTGTCTCGATATCCTACAACTGAGCTTGGCTGAAATGCATATATTGGTGGTACGCCTAAAATATGTGTATGATCCAAACTAAGTTGTATGATTCAACGATAGTAACACGAGATCGTGAAGCGATCTATGCGAGGCACTTGGATTAAGTGTTGGTTTCGGTTCGAGGATGAACCTGATTTTGAGTAGTATATTATGTAATGCCCCGCTCCGCATCGGTGCATTACGATGAGTCGTTGACTCGAAGAGTTGCGTTGACCCGATAAGGTATCGATGCGAATCGATGCAAGTGTTGCGTTGGCCAAAGGTAAGCTTTGAGTCGGTTGGAATCTATGAATTGAATCGATGCAAAGAGTAAGTCCCGCTTGAGCAAGTGCTGATTTTAGTTGATCTGGTGTGCAGGCTATGCTTCTACGCTGGACGATAAGAGGTCGGCATTTTGCCTTATGCAATAAAGTGTCCGCGAAACCAAATCGAGGCCCTGCAACGGATCGTGATATGGGCGCGATAGGCCAAATCAACCGAGTAGAGCAAAGGAATGGCTAAGTCCGAGAGTTAGCTATGCGATCGAGTTATGGAAGCGAGACGCTTCAACTCAGCAAAACGGCAAGGCGTATCGGCTTAAGGTGGGCGGGTTCTTGACTCTCTCTCCCTATTCCTTCACGTCTAATAAAATATGTTATGGTACGCGTAATATGTTATCGAGTTAGCGAGCGCGGCTCGGCGGCAAATGGTCTAAGTATGTGTCAAACACTAAGATAGAACATTGAACAATCGAACAATTGAAGCGACGTGCATCGAGTGCACGAGTCACAGTAGGGCAATGATGGTAGAACATTGAAAGATGATAATGAGATGTGCATCATGTGCACGGCTCCGAGAACATTGAACTCTAGGCGTAGAACATTGATTATGGTGCTGAGCGTGCCTTTGCGCATTTAAGCTACAAAATGACTAAGTAAATACGGAGTAGGCTATGCGAATAACATTATGAACGGGATGCGTGATTACGAGTACGAGATGACTAAGCCGTTGGGCGTCGTGCATCAATATGGATGTGTTGGGGCATAACGCCGACGGAGCTCCCCATGCGAATGGTGGATTATGTTTATGGCACGGGAAACCGTTTATGGCACGGGAAACCGTTTATGTGCGACACTATGTTTATGGAATACGAGATCGGTTGGTATGCTATGGATTGTATGATATGGAACGTATTGTATGGTCAATGGACTCGGATTGCCCGTGCACGGGTACGGCTTCCCTCGAACGGTTACGCCGGGGCGCCGGGACCGTTCGGCCTAGGAGGGAATTATGTGTGGTATTTATGGTGCACAACATTCGGACGGATTGCGACCGTCCAGTACTGTGATAAGCTATGATATCCGTAAGTTTGGGATCCTTCGGATACTGGGCTAGCAACCCGTATCGAAGCGATTGTAGGCTTACACATATGAGATGCCAAGTCCATTACGGTGAGAAACACCATAACCTTCATATAGATAGGGTCGGTGGGCTGAGATGAGAGCTGGGTGCAGGCGCAGGGCCTGCTACCCATTATGCATATGTTTACGTTTATGATTGGTCTAAGTTTATGATTGGTCGCTTACGTAAATGAGATGATTTTATGTTAAGTTCTAACCACTGCAGGCTAAGGTAACGGGACGGAGATGAGCACGAACACTATGTTTATGTTTCATGTTATGGCTAACTGTGTCTGCTGCAGGAATACGGTACGGGACACATTTAAGATAAGTTGCTATGCATGAGTATTGCTATGAAACTGATCCCAAGGCTAAATAGAAAGATCACAAACTAAGATGCATGTTCACTAAATGAATTAAGTGTTTTGTTTGGGTGCAAGCGGGTCTTGATCAGTGCGAAGCGAGGACGAAAGCACTAAGCTCCCACTAGTTTCTGTACAGGCTCAGGTTATGATCAGCTCGGGGCGGAGCTTGGCTTGGACGTGCCGAGGCATGGAGTCCTTGGCGTTCAAGAGGAGCTTCCGCATATGCGTTCGGACTTGCGACATGGAGATGTTCGGCCGAAGACTACTTGGTGGCTATAAAGAGGCATAATGTATGGAGCAATGTAATCCTTTGTGAGCTAAGAGAGATCATGAGCGTTGTAGCCAATTGGCATTTTATGTTGGGCTATTCAGAGCCTTTGTAACCTTCAGTTCAATATGAATAAAAGAGATTCTTACGTTTTACTTTGTTTCCTTCTGCTGCTTATGTTATCGATTTGAGATAGTTCTGTGTGAACCTGTCATCTTGCCTTGCACGAGCGCAACTCCAGGCTCGTACGGCATCACGCCCCAGCGAGGACGATGAATCGGGTAAAATCTAGCGAGGACGAGCGATTTACCGGGTCGGGGCGTGACATCGCGGTCGCCAACAAGCTTGATCGTATCGACGACATGGTCGACTTTCCCTTCATGAATAATAGGGAGTCTCGTTCAAAGGCCCGGCATGATATATAGTTGGATCTGGATATTTTTCTTGTTTCAAACTTAAGTTGGATGTGGAATGGTTATGTACTTGTTTGAAACTTAATTTGGATGTGGAATCTTTGAAACTTAAGTAGTTGTGATGAATTATTGTAGTTGTGATAAATTATTGGGATGAATTATTGTAGTTGGATTATTATGATGAATTATTGTGATGGATCTTAAGTTGGATGTGAAATATTTATGTAGTTGTGATGAATTATTGTTGTTTATGTACTTGTGATGAATTGTTGTTTTTTATGTACAGAGTATCAATATCAGGACTGCCACCCACTTGGCAGTCCTACACTAAAGTAGGACTGCCAGGGTGCTGGCAGTCCTGACTGAAACTTGCTGCAACAGCAAGTTTGAGTTAGGACTGCCAGCATCCTGGCAGTCCTACTTCAGTATAGGACTGCCAGGGGGGTGGCAGTTCTACTTATCAAACTATGTGAGGAGCTCCTCAACTGAAAACTCTTAATTTAGCACGGAAAATGGCCATTCTCCATATAATTTAGCACGGAGAATGGCCATTCTCCGTGTAATTTAGCACGGAGAATGGCTATCTGATCAAGTATCAGGACTGCCACCCCCTAGCAGTCCTACATTGAATTAGGACTGCCAGCACCCTGGCAGTCCTAATTCAATGTAGGACTGCCAGGGGGGTGGCAGTCCTACTTATCAAACTCTGTGAGGAGCTTCTCAACTGAAAACTCTTAATTTAGCACGAAAAATGGCCATTCTCCGTGTAATTTAGCACAGTGAATAGCCATTCTCCGTGTAATTTAGCACGGAGAATGGCCATTCCAGTGTTAAAACGCAGGAGAATGACCATTCTCCGTGTAAATTAACACGGAGAATGGCCTTCTCCGTGTAAATTAACACGGAGAAGGGCCATTCTCCGTAAAAATTACACGAAGAATGACCATTCTCCGTGCTAAATTACACAGAGAATGGCCATTCTCTGTGTAAATTAAGGCGGAGAATGGTCATTCTCCTGCGTTTTAACACTGGAATGGCCATTCTTCGTGCTAAATTACACGGAGAATGGCCATTCTCCGTGCTAAATTACACGGAGAATTGCCATTCTCCTGCATTTTATGGTCAGTTGAAACTTTGGAGGGCCATAACTTTTGACTGGGAGGTCGAAACGAGGTCCGATTTGTCGCAAAATGAGCGTATTTTCGAGGAGCCTGAGATTAACACCTTCACCATTAGACGACCTTCCTAAATTTTAGAATCGCAAAAAAATGACGTTTGGACCTCCGTTTTAGCACTTTTTGTCAAAATTTTAGAATCGCAAAAAAACATATGTAGGACTGTCAGGCCCCTGGCAGTCCTACATATGTGAAGGACTGCCACCTCTCTGGCAGTCCTAATCTATGATCGGGACTGCCAGACAGGTGACAGTCCTCTGTGTCACAACCCGATTTTTCCGTTTGGATTCGGAGTTGAAATCTTTGTTGGGATTGTGATTGGCTATTTTCTCTTCATTTACTTCCAGCCCACTGATGTCAAGGTGCTATTCTAGAAAAATTAGGGAAAAAATTTGGGCTAGGGTTTAGAATTTTATGACCTAGAAATGTGGAGGAGGAGAAGAAAAGCGTAGAGGGAGAAAGAGTAGAGGAAGAGGAAGAGGAATAGGAAGAGAGGAAATGAAATGAAGTTGGTATTTATACCATTCTTTGGGCTAGTCCCAAGTAAAAAAATTGATGGCAAATTTGTAATATTTTTGAATATTTTTGGAATAGCCCCTAGTAATTTGTGTGGTGCCCTTAGAAAAAGCCTTTATTTATTCCTCATCATTGTAGCCATCCGAATAGTAGTACCACCACTTTTAAAGTGAGAAAGAATCACTGATGGATGTCATTGACACAGCCTCATCGTCATATATACTAGCTTCCCTTTTCTGTATCCTTTTTTTTCCCTCTCTCTCCCTATCATCAGAGCATTGGGCGTTAATTCGTCAGTTTAAGCAGCTACTATGGGTTCGGCATTGTCGAGGCTCATGAGGATGATGTTTGCGAGGCGATAGATGAGGATACTAATGGTGGCCCTTGATGGGGCCGAGACGGAACTTCCAAAATGTCCTCACCCACATACATAATGTAAAAAAAATATAAATATAACAAAAATTTGTTGCCACCAAAATTTAAACCAAGGACTTGTAAAGTACACGTCTAACATTATAACCACAACGCTACAATATTTTTTTTTGTTTAAAAAAACACATGATACATACTATTTCAATTATAGATAGATTCAAGTTGGTGTCTCCTTTCGTCTAGGGTCCTGGGCCGTCGTCTGACTTGTCCTGAGCAAAGGCCGCCCCTGATTTCAAATACAGTTAAACCTCTATAAATTAATAGTCTTGGGATATTTTAATTTAGTGAATATTAAATAATAAATAAATTAATAATTTATTAATTTATTGATTAATTAATGACTTATTAATTTATCAAGGTATTTTTTATTTTCTTAAATATTGTACATTGTATTTAGTTTCTTGTTTTACGAGCTAACAATTGTATGTATTTAGAAAAGTAAAATTCTTAAATATACTTACTTTTCTTAGAAATATTATTCAAGGTACTGCATTATTTTATTTTGTGAATATTTAACCAAACAAAACTGTACATAGTTTTTCGTTTATTTGTTTAACCAAGTAAAATTTATAAATCTATTTACAGTTTCCAAATAGATAATACATTATTCAATGTACTACATTATTATATTTTATGAGCATGTAACCAAGCGAAAATAATAATTAAATAAGCAAACGTCGTAATAACACAATAGATCATACATACAACAATGACTTCTCTTCTGAAAGAATGAAATGTCGAGGAGCTCTTGAAGTATCCTGGAGGAAATAACACAAATTCAAAACGTTGACTAACAAGCCGACAATTGAGTATCATGGAGAATAATCAAGATGATAAAGTTGAAGATAATAGTTCTACTATGGAGTCTGTTTCGCGAAAAGAAGCTCTCAAAGCGGTGATGTCATTAAAAAACCTTTTGTGCAGCATGAGAGAACAACACCTTAACTTCTTACCATGTTACGAAAAATTAGAGATAAAATCCAAGGTAACATCAGTCCGAGAAGAAATATATAATGCTTGAGTCATATTTTAAGAACGCTTCATAGTCAAATCATAAACATTATATGTCATAAAATTATTAATTTATATATTACATGGGACTTCTATATGTCTTTTGTAATGTATTATCTTATAATTTTAGCAAAATACTACTTCAAAACATTATCCCCAATCGGACTGGCCAAAAATATAATTTAATCGAGGTTATAAATCTATCGAATATGAAATAATCGAGGTTTTACTGTAGTTACAATAAGTAGTCACCTATGTTGCACTAATAGAGACATGGATACAAGTACAAGAGTACCAATCTATCATGTTATCTCTTCATCCATTTTTTTAGTCAAGGACAATTTGGATGGTTAATTGGTTGCATGGACTTGAACTGCATAGAACCTCAATAATTTAATATCTGATAAATTAATAACCTTTATTAAATAATATTTTTGCCGATCCCAACTTGGGAATAATGTGCCGAATTAATGATTTGCTAAATTTATAAGATAATACATTATAAAAAAAAATTATATAGATCCTATATAGTACATAAAGTAATAATTTTTTGATATACATAATGCTTATGATTCGAATATGAGGGCTTCCTAAAATATGACTCAATCATTATTTGTTTCTTCTTGAAATTGATATGATCTATGCTACAAGTGCTACACATGTTGGAGTCGAGTCTGGATTTAGTAACAACATATTTGTGGAGTCCAAATTTAGTTAAATATTTGATTTGATTAGATTTGGATGTCCATAATTGGTGCTGGACTCTTTTAGATGTAATAATATTCTTATTTGAGGGTTTCATATTTAGGAGATCCTATTATAATCTAAAATAGGATGTTGATGAAATATTTTAGGTATAATAGAATTTCTATTTTATTCCTATTTAGTAAATCATATTATGACCTAAAATATGATTTTCTCGTCCTATATATATGGGGTGAGGGTGGAGGCACAAAGCATCACACAAAATTGAGATTCGAGTTGCTCGTCCACATGAGATCTAAGAGAAAGTCCTCACTTTACTCTTAGGACTTCCTCATACAAGACGAAAGGAAGAAGAGATCCAATCGAGGAGTCATCAACTTCGGTTAGGGAGATTGCTATGGGTTGGTGAGCAATTTCAATTGTAATCTCTTTATTTTCTTCTTAAGTGTTGTGTGGGGGTTGAACCTAGTAGGGCAAAGGGTTCAACATTGTTTTTGTCAATCTTATAGTTTCATCTGAGTTATAGAGATTGGGATTTGTCCAGGTGACATAGTCACCGCCATATATTTGTCTTTATCTATGCTTGGTGTCTGTTAGATGAGGGTTGGTTATTTCAGGTGGGTTGCCCAAAGTTTTTGCTTTGACAATGTCTCGGACTCGGTATCGGAGTACATGAGGGCGTATCTGATTCCCAACATTTAGTATCATAGCCAGGTTTGTTCATTCTGGTATTATCCTAACATTTGATATCAAAGATTTTAGGGTTATGGTAACCATATCTACGGAGCAGATAAACACTCGTTTACTCTCACAGGGGAAACTATGCAATTTGGAAGCCAAGGATGGAGGATCTACTATGGTGCAAGGACTTGCATGGTCCGTTGGAGGACGACAATGCGAAGCTATCAGACAAAGTTGCTGAAGACTGGAAACGACTGGATCAGAAGGCCGTTGGATTCATCCGCCAATGGAGAGTTCGACAAAATCATTTCTCCATGGAGAGTTCGACAAAATCATTATAGGAGAAGATGCTTTCGTTGTACGAAAGGAAGGCGACTGACAACAAAACATTTCTTATTTGCCAACTCGTCAACTCGAAGTACAAGAAGAGTGCCTCGGTAGCACAACATCTGAACGAAGTTCAGGGTATCATTAATCATGATTTACTGTCTGTAATAAAGATGGTGATTGATGATGAGTTTCAGTCCCTACTGCTTTTGAGTTCTCTACCGAAAAGCTGGGAGACGTTGGTGGTGTCGCTGAGCAACTCCGCACCGGATGGAGTTGTCACGATGGAGGCAGTAAAAAGTAGCTTGTTGAATGAGGATATCCAGCACAAACAAGTTGAATCGGCGTAGGAGTCCACTCTGGTGGCTTCCCACGGAAAGGAAAGACTCAAGATACAGGCGAGGACACGGAAGAGTTCTCGAAATCTCGTAAATGTGGACCGCAAGGAGGGCTGCTATCACTGTGGCAAAATGGGTCATATCAAAAGGAACTGCATGAAGCTCAAAGCTGAGAAGGCCAAAAGCAAGGACGATCAGGAGGATCTCACCACAATAGGGGATTTCATCATCGTATCGACCAACGCAGACGAACCTTGTGGCATATGGCATGATGACGACTAGGTCATAGACACTGGGGCGTCGTATCACGCTACTCCGCAGAGGAGGATCTTTACGTTATATCGCAGTGGCATGTTGGACGTGGGAAGCTGGGTGACAAGGGGACTGTTACAGTTGTAGGCGTCGGTGATGTGCACTTGACTACATAATTTGGTGAGAAGCTCGTCTTCAAAGGTGTGCGACATGTACCGAGTTTGTGGTACAACTTGGTTTTGGTAGGGAGGCTGACAGATGATGGATTTTGTAGTTTATTTGGGGATAAAGATTGGATGCTTGCGAAGGGTTCCCAACAACTGGCTCGAGGAGATTTGTGTTGTGACATATACATAATAAAGTCCCTGAGTTGTACAAGAAAGCCATAGACACGAGATGAAGGCTCAAGGGGTGTTCGACAGGATTTGAATCGTCGAGAACTTGTTGAGGAGGGTTTTTAAGATATTTTGAGGGCTACAGAGGATTCGGTTCGTCGAAACAAAGTGACGAATGGAGGTGAGTCAAAGATTGAGGGTCAGTCTGTCGGTCCTATGACAATTGGTCGGTCTCCAGGTGGGGGTTACTCTATGGATCCCGTTTTGACGACGGATGGCTTGCCAAATCTTTACGGAGGAACATTGATTTCAGCGGTTCAAAACCAGGAAGGAGATCAAGGTTTACAACAAACTCAATCTGAGTCCATTCACACAGTTCAGAGGAAGCTGTAGGTCATCGACGGTGTGCATATTGAATGATGTTCTGCTCAAGGATGCATGTGTACGGGAGAGCTTTAGTATCGGACACGAAGGTGGACAGGTTCAGGAGTTTGAATCTCAGGAGGACCGTATCGTCCGCTTGGTTGGGCCAGCCAAGGGTGCAGAAGTTCAACGGAATGGTAGCACATTCTGGTGGAAGACGAAAGTTGAAAATAGGCAACCGAGACTTGAGGTGAGGCTGATCGTCATAGACTTCGGTCTTGATCGTGTTATTGATATCGACAGAATCCCGGTGGTACAGGAGGTGCTACGCATGGCAGCTAGTGTCGACATGATGGTCGAGGAGCTAGAGACGAAGGAAGATGCAAAGCATATCGAGGGATCAGAGATCAGTAGCATGGGAGAGAAGGAACTCTATCGCGAGGCGACACGCATGGAGTCTAGTTGAGGAGCCATGGGGTTAACACCCTCTCATCAGAATAGAGGGGGAGATTGTTGGTGTCAAATATGGATTTAATAACAATATATTTGTAGAATCCAAATTTAGTTAAATATTTGATTTGATTTGATTTGGATGTCCATAATTTATGCTGGCCTATTTTAGATGTAATAGGATTCTTATTTGAGAGTTTCCTATTTAGGAGATTCTGTTATAATCTAAAATAGGATTTTGTTGATGAATATTTTAGGTATAATAGGATACCTATTTTATTCCTATTTAGGAAATATTAATATGACCTAAAATATGATTTTTTATCCTATATATGGGGTGGGGGTGGAGACACAAAATTGAGATTCGAGGTGCTCATCCATAGGAGATCTAAAAGAAAGTCCACACTTTACTCTTAGGAATTCACCATACAAGACAGAAGAAAGAAAATATCTAATTGAGGAGTCATCAACTTTGGTTAGGAAGATTGCTACGGGTTGGTGATGATTTCAATTGTAATATTTTTCTTTTCTTCTTGAGTATTGTGAGTGGGTTGAACCTATTAGGACAAATGGTTCAACATTATTTTTGTCAATCTTGTAATTTTATTTGAGTTATAAAGATTGGGATTTGTCCAGGTGATATAGTCACCATCATATATTTGTCTTTATCTGTGCTTGGTGTTCGTTAGGCAGGAGTTGGTTATTTCAAATGGGTTGGCCAAAGTTTCTGCTGCGACAATATCTCAGACTCGGAATCGGAGCACATGAGGGCGTGTCCGATTCCAACGACACATGACTTAGTCAAGAACTTTATCCTTATCCCTCCCGTCACTTTGTTAACAAGATTCAATATGTAGTTGTTATCTTATCCTATCTCAACAAATTTGTATACAAGTAGTTGATACTTATATATTTTCTTTTATATCATTAGTTTAGTCATAGGGTGTAACAATGTAAATAGAAGAGTATTCTTTTGGTCTAGCACATTTAAGAGACATACAAATTTGTCTTCTAAATTCAATATAGTATCATAAGTTACCCCAGTCAATATGGTCGATTTCTTATCTTCCTCTCAAGGTTCGGTCATCGATCCTTTTTTGATTCATCATTTCGACAGCACCGTGGTTGTCCTAGTTTCTCTTGTACTCTCTAGTGATAACTGTGGTACCTGGTTTCATGCCTTCACCATGGCATTACGTGCCAATAATAAGCTTGGTTTTGTCGATGGTTCCATCTGATGGATGACACCGATGTCTCTAGTTGGGCTCGCTGTAATGATCTTATTAGCTGCTGGATCTAGACTCTGTGTCTGAAGATATCTGTACAAGCATCTTGTATGTCGATACTGCTTATAAAAATATGAAAGGATTTCCATGAGCGCTTCTCACACTCCAACACTCCCAAGGTCTACCAGTTGAAGTAAGCAATCTCTTCCTTGAAATAAGAGAACTCTATGATATTTGTTTATTTTACCCAGTTGAAATCCCTTTGGGATGAATTGAATTTTATTACCCATGTTTCTCCTTGTATTTGTAGCAGTGACAAGGTCATGGTTGAGTGATTCCATCAAGATCGCGTCATGGAGTTCCTCCAAGGACTTCATGATCGATTTATTATCATCTGAATCGATCATTATCATCATCTGAAGTCAAATACTCATGGAGTCATTCCCCGCTATAAACTGGATCTATTTAGTGGTTCGACGGGAAGAAAAGCAGAAATAAATCAATAATGACATAGTTTTGACGGTTGAGTCCGTTTTCTTCTATGCTTCCAATAAAGTTCAACGTCGCTCTACAAATGTTTCAGCGTCCAACAAGAGGCAACACCCCTTTTGTGACCATTGCAATTATTATGGCCACCACCAAGGTCACTTGCTACAAATTTATGGTTATCCTTCAAAATCCAAGGATGTTACTACTGGAACATGGCCCAACCCTGAGTCTACCTTGACTGCTCCATCTAGTGCCTTCCAACCATGTTCTTTGCACCCGAGCAATATACCAAAATCCTCAGTTTATTTGCTTCGGTTCCTTTGGAAGCACCCTTTGTTCCTACTGCAAACTTAGCAAGTATGATTTTTCTCTCTCTCTCAAACCACTTGGATTATAGATTCTAGTGCATCTAATTATATTTGTTTTTCTTTATCATTATTTAATTTTTGTACCACTGCGCCTAATAATTTTTATGTGCAATTGCCCGTTGGATCTTATGCCTCAGTTCTTTATATTGGTACAATTATTTTTTCATCAAAAATTAAATTAGAGAATATTTTTCACATTGCTTCCTTTAAGTTTAATTTATTATCCATCTCTCAAATTACTCGATACAATGATTGGTGAAGTTCTTTTTTCATCTTCGCAGTGTTTATTAAAAGCCTGACTGATGAATAGGGTGATTAGTCGAGGTTATCAATGGTATGGTCTTTATTTTTAGGTTTTGCTTTTGCGTGTCCTTAATTAGGCCAAAATAAATTTGACCTATGGCATTGGCGCTTAGGTCATCCATCTTTATCGCATTTTAAATTTCCAATTTGGAATTTCCATTAATAGTGTTGTCCTTTGGTTGTTCATGTGATGTATGCCCATTGGTAAAACAATCTCGTCTAATTTTTAATAAAACTTCTTCATTAAGTACTAAACCTTTTCAATTGGTCCATTGTGATATTTGGGGACAATTTTCGAAAACCTTTCGTAGTAGTGCTCGTCTTTTTTCTAACTATTGTTGAAGATCTCACAAGATGCACACGGATATATATATCATGAAATCTAAATATGAAATAAAACAATTATTAATATATGTCTTATGGTGGAACGTCAATTCCACTCTAATAGTCCTCAAATAATTTTTGGTAATTGCGTTGTCTTTTTCCCACAAATCCAGAAAATATGATCTGATAGTGGAACTAAGTTTTTATCTAAATCTTTGCAATCTTAACTTCGTCATCTCCTCGATGTTGCCCTAGCCTTACTTTCTCAAGCACGCTTGCCATTAAAATTTAGGGCGGTTGTGTAGTGCCCCATCCCTACATCGTGTCCCATTTTCGTCCACAGGGTGCACGAGAAAGGAACACTGTCGCTACCGATTTAGTCGGGACAGATAGATCGGGATCGATTAAATCGGTCGAACGGGAACGATTGAATTAAGATCCTTTTCTCGTTATGGAAAGGATTCTTCGGAATCAAGTCCCATATTCAGCGGATAGCGCCATAAGGATTGGCTCTACGGCTGAGTCGGAAGAGACCTCCCGTTGCTCTGCTTTTCATGCCGCACTTGCTTCGGCTTTGGTTTTCGTGAATGCATTTTCGTGAATATTTTCGATGGTTTTTATAGCTTGTATTTTCAAACTTCGCATTCGTATCGAATTCCTTGAATAATACAGTGTTCTAATCAGTTGCTTATACGATTGCAGGTGATCGCGTAGGCGACGTCTAAGCGCAGCCAACCAGTCCCTCGCCTGAAGCAAAGACTAAAGTGAGTGGCTGACCTTCTTCGGTTCGACCCTCTGTTTCAGAATCAAATATGAAACACAAAAACAATGTTTGTCACCATAGTGTAGAATCAATAAAATCTTGGCGCGATTCTACATGAAATACTTGCTATCGAACTGCTTTACATGAAAAACTGATGCCTGCTTGCTTTATTTACTTAGCCTATGCAAACCAAAGGACGAATCGATTAACATTTATCGCAACAATACTGCTAAAGTGCATAAATAACTAAGTTCAAAGAAAAGGGTCAGTTTCACACCAAAAGAGAAAGTTAAAGGTTCTAGTAAAAAGATAGAATATTTTATGAATCTGCAAAACGGTCATTGGACAACTTATGCATAAGGTGTAGTTTCCTCGAACAGTTGCCTAGGCCAAGGAACCGATTCGGCCCGGGAGGAACGAGTATAGCAAGCGCTAGCCATGAATCGGCGTAGGTGATTCGGGAACTTTTGCACAGGGTTCGCTACCCGTCGCGAAAGGGTCACCGTCTAACCCAGCTATAGTCCATGATGGCTTGACATTGCCAGTGACCTTTACACCCTTTCACGACTTGAATCAATGTACGTGACACATGATAAACTTGGATAAATGCTTGCCTCAAAATATGTTAACATGCAAATCAATCAGGATGGTTAGAAAGATCACAAAAATAGCTAACATGTTTTATAAAACTGCTTGAACCAAATGTAGAGCTTGGGTTTAATTAGCCACTCGCCAGTACATGTGATTGTGCTGACCCTCGCACTTTGCAGGTGCCAGAAATCAGGAAGAACTTGCCAACTAGCTAGGCGACGTTCGTGCTTTTGAAGCTTCGACCGCGCGTCGAAGACCCCACCGCTGAACTCTTGAAGACTCTCCGCAAGTCCAAGGAACATGTCTTGGTATTCCTCGCATCCGGGTGGCTGGAGTAATTTTGTTATAAATGAAGAATATATGCATGGAACGGCTATCTCATCAGCACTCCTTTTTTAATCGAGTAATATTGTAAATCCTGCGTGGCACGATTGTAATAGAGTCTATAAATGATGTCTATTATCAATAAAATACAAAGTTTCTCTGTCTCAATGTGTTGTTTAATTTGTCTGCGCTCTCTCTCTTAGTTGACGTATTTCGGATTACCTTATGACAATGCCTTATGTGAACGCAACCTAGGTTCGCACGACATCATGTCCGGGGGACGACTATCAATTCCTCAGAATCGGGACGTAACATAATGGTATCAGAGCATGGCTTTATGTCCTTGGCCTCCAGTCTAGAACCGTTGACCTTGTGTTGATGAGATAAGTTGTTCCATACGCTGAACCCAAGACATTTTCTGAAACTAACGAGAGTTGCCTTTTTCTCCAGGAGTTGCGGGACCTCTGACACAGGGCAAAGCGACCACTTCCAGCGGCTCGAGTAGTTCTGAAGCTGAGCCTTCTGTTAACCCAATGGGGAGGATGCCGACTGAAGTCAGACATTCCGGCAGTCCTATGAAGCGGATGCTGTATATGCTCGAAATGCAGCAGAGGCAGGCCGTAACATTCCAACAAGAAAGCAAAAAGCTGCGCCTACAGTCCAAAAGGTGACAGTCCCAATTTGAAGTCAGGTTCGAAGCGCAATTCAAGATGCAGCAAGGGCAACTTGACACGCTACGGCAGTAGGTGCAAACAGTCGTGACCAATGTGAACTCTACAACCCGTACTGTCGAACCCGTGAACTGGTCCATCAAAGTCGTACCCGGGGAGCCTTCTTCTCAGCTTGCGCCGCCAGAGAATAACTGTCACGACCCACCCGCTTTTCGGGCGCAAGAGCGTGAACAAGCCAGCTACGTATCGAACGGACTCCAGCCCGACTCGAATACATATAAGCTGTCCAGAATAGGGTATCATGTCTAATCTAAACTATATCTCAATCCACATGAATCATATAAAACAAGAACGAACAATTATGGTTCATGGTCTGCAGCCCACTAGCATATATGTCCGATTAGACTCTAAGAATAATATGAGTCTGTAAAGCTAAGCTGATAAGCAGGATATGTCATAAAAGCACAAGAAAGATAGTAAATCAATAACACTAACAAAATACCTAAATCATGCAGATAAAATCAACTACCACATGCTCAGCTAACTAACTCTGTACAATCATCTACCTGAAGAGATCATCACGTCCTCAGAGGACTAGAAAGATACATAAAATATGTCTACTAATATGACAGTAAATAACATGTATGGAGGATAAGAATACTGCAAGAAGAACATCTAGGACAACGAGTCGTGTGGAAATGTAATACTAGACTTGGCTAACTATCAATCAGGACTCCTATAGCTTGTAGTACAATGCAAGATACTCCCAATCTATAGTGTTTCAATTGACGTACAAAGCAGGATACTTTCAGTCGAGATTAGCCAATTCTAGTATCGATCTCCTCTCCTCAAGGATACAAGGTCAAGCAGACTCCTATAAATCATAGTACAATGCAAGATACTTCCAATTTATAATGTCGTATGTCAAGTCAATCAATCAATCAATATATGCTATAGGTCCTAGTACAATGCAAGATACTCCCAATCTATGGCATGTCTCAAGTCAAGCCAATCAAGTAATATCAAGATAAAAGAATCGGCTATAGGTCGTAGTAGAATGTAAGATACTCCCAATCTATAGTATGTCTCAACTGTAGTACAATGGAAGATACTCCTAGTCAAGAATGGTCAGGTCAAGGACATATATAGAAACTGATAACTCAATCACGAGACAAGGTAACACGAAGAGACCAATAATCTAGCAATGTCAAATATCCTATACGTGCACGTAATCTAGAACAAGTAAAGCAATGAAGGACAAA
The DNA here is from genome assembly GCA_029216955.1 of Iris pallida. Taxonomy (NCBI): domain Eukaryota; kingdom Viridiplantae; phylum Streptophyta; class Magnoliopsida; order Asparagales; family Iridaceae; genus Iris; species Iris pallida. The sequence continues at coordinate 19,327,544 of JANAVB010029815.1, read as the reverse complement.
TCAATCACAATATGGAATCATATGACAATATGAAAATGAATGCAATAAAGAAAGAGAAAATAATGTAAATACTGTGTATGTTCGATAAGGTATACTTGCCTGAGGGTTGCACGGAGAACCAACAATATATCGCCAATCAACAAGTCAGAAAGTCCAAGTCTCACAACTGCCTCCAGAAGCTGTAATAGATGTTACCAACGTTTCTAGATTAGTCAAATTAGCTAGGATAGCCTATCCTTAAGCCCAATTCTGGACATAGGGGCAAAACGATAATTTAGGACAAAAACGATGTCCACCGTTGGACCCGTTTTGCACCGAAAAGCGTGCCAGAGTCAATGGCCTATAAAGTCATCAAACTACCTATCTACAGATTTGTTTTGATGATATGAACCCAATGGTATGTCCAATTTTGGATTCCGGCTGGGCCGTGCACAAAATCGCCCGTTGAATCGGACCGTGGGGCCCGTAAAACGGCGATCCGATCAACTGTCTCAGAATTGGACCAAACTTGGCTTATAGGACCAAAAAAATGATACGGTCCTGTTGGTGTAAGTTTTGTCTCGATCTGACGAACGTGCACAAAGTAATTAGGAAATTTGCATAGAGGCTGATACGGTGAATTTCGACGTATACGCATTAAATTCGTCGCGCACACGTAACCAATTTGAATTCCGTCAAAGCCCACACGTCCATGAAGCCGATACGCACCTTTTGATGCTTTCGGTTCGCGACCACGTCGCCCGGATTGGCGGGACGTACGTCTTATCGAAGATTTTTATAATTTTGAAAATAGGTTTTTCTCAGTTTTTAAAGAGATTTAGCTTGATGCATAATGGATGAAATCAAAATTCGTAGAAAGAGTTTCGATGTCCTATAGGTTGTCTATGAGGGTGTTCAATAACTTTTGAAAAATTCCTACTGTCCCGATCATAATCTATCTTCCAAGATAGCCCCAGTACTGTTACAAACAGAGTGCATGTATGCTATTTTTATCGATTTTTTAGGAGATTCCCTGAGAAATCTAATGATTATGATTAAATCTAATTGAAGGGGATTAAAGAGGATTATATTGGCTATATGTAGGATCTTCTAGATCGAAAATCGATTAAATATATCGAAAGATATCATAAGGTGAACAGGGTTACCTGGCCGTATGAACGCTGTCTTGTTTCTTCCCATGCGCGCGGTGGCTCTCGGCCGGCCGGCGGCCGACGACTGACCCCCGGCCAGCCTGCGACGGCGCGCGCACAAGGGAGGGGTGAGCCAGGGGTGGTCGAGAGTTTCAGGTTAGGGTTTTGCTACAACTCATCTCCCTCTCGCTCGCGCATATAGATATATACTGTCGGTTTTGCACAGGGTCGGGGGCTCGCGTTCGGGCCTTGTGGGGGGGGGGAGGGGGTGGGGGGTTTGCTCGGGCCGGGGAAGTTGGGTGTTGGGCTTTTGTTTTGTTTTTCTTTTTCTTTTTCTCTTTTATTACCTAAATACAATATGTATATATATACATATATATACATACACACACACCTATATATTTATATATTTATATATATACATACACATACACACACACACACACACACACACACACACACACACACACACACACACACACACACACACACACACACACACACATATATATATATTTATATGTATATATATTAATAAATTATAAATATATTTACATGCCTATATAATCAATATATATATCCCGGTATTTATACATATATATACCAAAAATTCCATACCGACAATAAAATATTTTAAATATAACCAATATTAAAAATATCTAATAGTAATAAATATATTTATTTAATCGCCACAAATAATAATTAAATAATTAATTGGTGGTTTGGTGAATCCATACTATTCACCTTTATCCGGATCCAGAAAATTATACAAATATGGTAAAATAATATTTAATAATAAAAATACTAATTTTTGTACAAACATTCAAATAATTAAAAATGTACATCAATACCCAAAATAATTTAGGAACTATTTGTGCACACATAAAATATGCCTACATGTCGTCTTTGGTCTCACTACAAGATTACATGGGCTCGGTTTTGGTTCGGGTCTAGTCCGAGCTAAATCGACACAAACCAGGTCTCCTAGAAGTCAATAATATAATTAATTAATAATTTAAAATGTCTTTAGAGGTTAAGTCGTAACTTGGCCTGGTTTTCCTAGTTAGGACACACTTATGGCTGAGTCTTCCTTGGCATGGCTAATACACTAGTCAAGGCACGCCACTGCACTATCCGTGCCATGATTCCTAGTCGTCTAGTACTTCAAAACTTAACCATGGCTAAAGTCGTCTACCGTAATAATTAACTAAACAATTATTTATATTCTAAAAATTACCATTTAAATCAAATAAATAATAAAAAAATATTTTGAACAATTTTGGGAAGAGGAGTTATAAATCTACCCACCTTAAAATAATTTTGTCCTCGAAATTCTAATTCATAACTATTTCTTAAAATTCAAAGTCCTTAATCTCCTCAAATTTAATTTCTCAAAAATATTTTATAACCTTCTCTAATCATTTTATAACTCTGAATACTTGAGGACTTCTACCCACCTTTGGTCACACTACTCCTCAAAACACGGTCACTAAAATTTTATAATCTTCTAACTAGTTGCTAACAATTCTACCGACAGATATCTAGGCATATGGCAACTATAATCTTTCATATCTATAAACAAACAAAACTCAATAATCATGCAATATTATACTATAATTTAAGAATTTCTAATAAATTCTAGACAACACGATCGTTCGTCACTCCGAAATAGGAAGAGACAAAAATCAATGGTTCGGAAGGCAAGGAAGAATAATCGAGAACAAATATAAAATTTCAAGGATGTAGAGAAATTTCTAGAAGAATTTTCAAGGCACTATGGATTGAGATTTCTAAGGTTTAGTCATAGTCGCAGGCTCGTATCAGTACAGTTAGGTAACCGATACGATATGCTCTGACCTGCATGGGCCACCACAAAAACTTGTCACGACTCGTACCTGCTTTTCGGGCGCGAGCTCGTGAACAAGCCAGCTACGTATCGAGCGGACTCCAGCCCGACTCGAATACGTATAAGCTATCCAGAATAGGGTATCATGTCTAATCTAAACTATATCTCAATCCATAGGAATCATATAAAATGAGAACGAATAATTATGGTTCATGGTCTGCAGCCCACTAGCATATATGTCCGATTATACTCCAAGAATAATATGAGTCTATAAAGCTAAGCTGATATGCAGGATATATCATAAAAGTATGAGAAAGATAGTAAATCAATAACACTAACAAAATACCTGAATCATGCAGATGAAATCAACTACCACATGCTCAGCTAACTAACTCTGTGCAATCAGCTACCTGAAGAGATTATCAGGTCCTCAGAGGACTAGCAAGATACATAAAACATGCCTACTAATATGACAGTAAATAACATGTATGGAGGATAAGAACGCTGTAAGAAGAACATCTAAGGACGACGAGTCGTGTGGAAATGTAATACTAGACTTGGCTAACTATCAATCAGGACTCCTATAGCTTGTAGTACAATGCAAGATACTCCCAATCTATAGTGTTTCAATTGACGTACAAAGCAGGATACTCTCAGTCGAGATTAGCCAATTCTAGTATCGATCTCCTCTCCTAAAGGATACAAGGTCAAGCAGACTCCTATAAATCGTAGTATAATGCAAGATACTCCCAATTTATATTGCCGTAAGTCAAGTCAATCAATCAATCAATATATGCTATAGGTCATAGTACAATGCAAGATACTCCCAATCTATGGCATGTCCCAAGTCAAGCCAATCAAGCAATATCAAGATAAAAGAATCGGCTATAGGTCGTAGTACAATGTAAGATACTCCCAATCTATAGTATGTCTCAACTGTAGTACAATGCAAGATACTTCCAGTCAAGAATGGTCAAGTCAAGGACAGATATAGAAACTGATAACTCAATCACGAGACAAGGTAACACGAAGAGACCAATAATCTAGCAATGTCAAATATCCTATACGTGCACGTAATCTAGAACAAGTAAAGCAATCAAGGACAAATCAATCACAATATGGAATCATGTGACAATATGAAAAGGAATACAATAAAGAAAGAGAAAACAATGTAAATACTGTATATGTTCGGCAAGGTATACTTGCGTGAGGGTTGCACGGAGAACCAACAATATATCGCCAATCAACAAGTCAGAAAGTTCAAGTCTCACATCTGCCTCCAGAAGCTGTAATAGATGTTACCAACATTTTCAGATTAGTCAAATTAGCTAGGATAACCTATCCTTAAGTCCAATTCTGGACACAGGGGCAAAACGGTAATTTCGGGCAAAAAGATGTCCACCGTTGGACCTGTTTTGCACCGAAAAGTGTGCCAGAGTTATTGGCCTCTAAAGTTGCCAAACTACCTATCTATAGATTTGTTTTGATGATACGAACCCAATAGTATGTCCAATTTTGGATTTCGGTGGACCGTGCACAAAATCGCACATTGAATCGGACCGTAGGGCCCACAAAACGACGATTTGATCAACTGTCTCAGAATTGGACCAAACTTGGCATACAGGACCAGAAAAAGGATACGGTCCTGTTGGCATAAGTTTTGTCTCGATCTGACGAACGTACATAAAGTAATTATAAAATTTGTACAGAGGTCGATACGGTGAATTTCGATGGATATGTATCAAATTCGTCGCGCACACACAACCAATTTAAATTTTGTCAAAGCCCACACGTCCACGAAGCCGATACGCACCTTTCGATGCTTTCGGTTCGCGACCACGTCGCCCAGATTGGCGGGATGCACGTCGTATCGAAGATTTTTACAATTTAGAAAACAGGTTTTTCTTAGTTTTCAAAGAGGTTTAGCTTGATGCATAATGGATGAAATCGAAATCCGTAAACAGAGTTTTGATGTCCTATAGGTTGTCTATGAGGGTGTTCAATTACTTTTGAAAAATTCCTACTGTCTCGATCATAATCTGTCTTCCAAGATAGCCCCAATACTGTCATAAACAGAGTGCATGTATGCTATTTTTGTCGATTTTTCAGGAGATTTCCTAAGAAATCTAATGAGTATGATTAAATGTAATTGAAGGGGATTAAAGAGGGTTATATTGGCTATACGTAGGATCTTCTAGATCGAAAATTGATTAAATATATCGAAAGATATCATGAGGTGAACAGGGTTACCTGACCGTGTGAACGCTGTCCTGTTTCTTCCCATGCATGCCGTGGCTCTCGGCTGGCCGTCGGCCGACGACTGACCCCCAGCGGCAGCGCGCACGCCGGGGAGGGGTACGCCAGGGGTGGTCGAGAGTTTCGGGTTAGGGTTTTGCTACAACTCCTCTCCCTCTCGTTCGCGCATATAGATATATACTGTCGGTTTTGCACAGGGTCGAGGGTTCGGGTTCGGGCTCGGGCCTTGTGGGTGGGGGTTTGCTCGGGCTGGGGAAGGTGGGTGTTGGGCTTTTGTTTTGTTTTTTTCTCTTTTATTACCTAAATACAATATATATATATATATATATATATATATATATATATATATACACACACACACACACACACACACACACACACACACACACACACACACACACACACACACACACACACACACACATATATATATATATATATATATATATATATATATATATATATATATATATATATATATATATATATATATGGCGAGGCGGATGCTTTGAGATGGACCCTCGAGGCGTCGGGGGCTTTCTCGATGAGGTCAGCGAGAAACGCTATCCGAAAAGTCGGTCGGCCGTACCTCCCCATGGCTCTCTATTAGCATTCCTGCATCCCCAAGAAGTGGTCCTTCCTCTTGTGGAGAGTCTTCAGAAAGAAACTGCCGACAGACGACATCCTCAACACCATCAGGATTAGTTTAGCATCAGCTTGCTCCTGCTGCTCCGAGCGTTAGACGGAGACTATCGATCACATCTTCCGACAAGGGATGCTGCCAGACAGGATTTGGACTACCCTTAACCAGCTATTCAGCATTGTACATGACGGCGGATGCTTCCACGATCTTCTGGCATCCTGGGGTTCCACCTCCCATGGCCACCAGATCGTAGCAGCGGCCGCTACATGGGCCATTTGGAAGAATCGGAACAAAGCGAGATACGAGGATCACCCATACTCGCAGACCAGATCCTTCGGAAAATCGCCCGACAATGCCGTAAGCGGAGCACCCTGTGTTCTCACAGCTCGAGAATATTTTGGTCGGTGCTACCCCCGTAGCCCACGGCGATTGTTTTGCCTTCTTTTCTCCCTCTTTTAGTGGTATACCTGTATAGGCTTCAGCATTTTGCGCCTTGTATACTGTTTTGTCTACGGTTTTTGCCGTCTTTAATAAATAGAGGGTGTTTCAAATATATATATATATATACATATATGTATATATGTAAAAACTATATATATATACATAACATGTATATATGTATATATATTAATAAATTATAAATATATTTACATGCGTATATAATCAATATATATATCCCGATATTTATACATATATATATATACCACAAATTCCATACCGACAATAAAATATTTTAAATATAACCAATATTAATAATATCTAATAGTAATAAATTTATTTATTTAATCGCCACAAAATAATAAAATAATAATTAAATGGTGGTTTGGTGTATCAATACTATTCACCTTTATCTGGGTCCAGAAAATTGTACAAATATGGTAAAATAATATTTAATAATAAAAATACCAATTTTTGTACAAATATTCAAATAATTAAAAATGTACATCAATACCCAAAATAATTTAGGAACTATTTGTACACACATAAAATATGCCTTCATGGTCGTCTTTGGTCTCACTACAAGATTACATGGGCTCGGTTTCGGTTCGGGTCTAGTCCGAGCTAAATCGACACAAACTCGGTCTTCTACAAGTCAATAATATAATTAATAAATAATTTTAAATGTCTTTAGAGGTTAAGTCGCAACTTGGCCTGGTTTTCCTAGTTAGGACACATTTATGACTGAGTCTTCCTTGGCATGGCTAATACACTAGTCAAGGCACGTCACTGCACTATCCGTGCCATGATTCATAGTCGTCTGGTACTTTAAAACTTAACCATGGCTAAAGTCGTCTACCATAATAATTAACTAAACAATTATTTATAAAATTCTAAAAATTACCATTTAAATCAAATAAATAATAAAAAATATTTTAAAAAATTTTGGGAAGAGGACTTACAATAACACCTTCGACTATACCAACTTCAGGAAGGCATTTCACACTTCCTTCTCCGGCACCGAAGACCCTTCCCTTGCGATCGACTGGTCAGAAGAGATCAAAGACAACTTCGAGCTCTTCGGCATTGATGAGGTAAAGAAAGTCGCGTGCGCTCAACTTCAACTCCGGTTGAACGCGCACGATTGGTAGGCGGTACAAAAGTAGGTTATCTGTCGCGATAACTCCACCACGCTGATCTCCTAGGCTACGTTCCGCAAGGACTTCGAAGTCGAGTACTTACCTGCTGCGGTCCGCCTGGCGAAGGAGAACGAGTTCATGCATCTGAAACAAAGAAACATGACAGTGCGCGAGTATGCTGCACAATTCAATAAGTTGGCTCGATTTACTGGTGTCTACCTGCCGAAGGCGGCGAGTCGAGCACGGAGATTCGAAATGGGCCTGAGGTCTTCAATTTTTGCCCATGTGACTGTGTCCGAGTATCAAACGATGGGCAAATGACTCAACCACGCCATCCGTCTGGAGCCTCAGTATCCTCCTGCCACTATTGGCGCTGTTCACTTTAATAACAAACGCCATAGTAATACAGGAGGCAACAATGCGCATAAGCATCCAAATCATGGAAATGGAGGCAGCAACCAGGGAAGGAATTGAATATTCTGCAATTACTGCCACAAGGAGGAACATGTGATCAATAAGTGTTGATTAAAGAGTGGAGCGTGCTTCGGGTGCGGCCGAATAGACCACGTCGTAAAGAACTGCCCGAAAGCCAGGCCGAACCAACACCTCCAGCAACACCAACAAAATGAGGACAAGCACCTCGGGCGCCACAGACCGCGCAAAAAATGGCTAAGACCGTCGCCCTAATGCCCAAAGCCGCGTCTACGCCATGACCCGGGACGAAGCGTTCGCATCTGACACAATCGTGACAAGTATACTGTATTTCAATAATAAACCTGCTTGTGTACTGTTTGATTCAGGTGTCACGCATAGCTTTATATCGGCAAATTTTGTCACCGAACACAAATTCATTGTAACACCATTAGGCCTGAATCTTAGCATCAACATACCGTCGGGCATGTCACCCCTTGCAAGCTTAGCCTGCAGAGACGGAATCATCTGTATAGGTGGTCAAAAGGTAGGTCTCGATACGATAGTCGTAGACATTAAGGACTATGATATCATTCTGGAAATGGATTGGCTCGGTCCGTGCAACGCAACCGACTATTCCGAAAAGACGGTCACCTTCTGTATACCTGGAGTGCCTGAATTCTGCTATTTGTGTAGTGAGGCATCGCCGACTTGTATGGTGATCTCGACAATATCGGCTCGAAGGATGCTGCATTCTGGGTGTGAATGCTATTTAGCGTCTGTTCGAGACATGAGACAGGATGGTGCAAACATGGGTCAGGCCGACGTTGTGACAGAATTCACAGTCGTATTTTCGGACGAGCTGCCCGGCATGCCACCTGATCGAGAGATAGAGTTCACCATTGAAACATTTCCTGATACCAGACCGATCTCTAAAGTCCCGTACAGAATAGACCTACAGAACTTAAGGAACTCAAAGTACAGTTGCAAGAGTTGCTCGATAAGGGATTCATACGGTATAGCGTCTCACCATGGGGAGCGCCGTATTGTTTGTCAAAAAGAAGGATGGCTCAAAGTGTCTTTGTATCGACTACCGAGAGCTGAACAAAGCCACCGTCCAGATTACCCCGCATAGATGACCTGTTCGATCAGTTGTAAGGGGCTTCGATATTTTCTAAAATTGATCTTCGACCGGGCTACCATCAACTCAAGATCAAGCCGGACGATGTGTCGAAGTCAGCCTTCTGCACTCGATACGACCATTACGAATTCCTGGTAATGTCGTTCGGCCTAACGAACGCCCCAGCTGCTTTCATGGATTTAATGAATCGGGTGTTTTGACCCTTCCTCGACAAGTTCGTAGTATTCTTCGACGATATACTCGTCTACTCGAAAGACAAGCGGCAACACGTTGAGCATCTGCGGACCGTACGTCAGACCCTTCGGAAAAATTAGTTGTATACGAAGCATAGCAAGTATGAATTTTGGCTGAGCAGCGTCGCATTCCTCGGACACATCATTTCATCTGAAGGCATAGCAGTCGACCCAAAGAAAGTTGAAGCCATTGTCGATTGGAAACGGCCAACATGAGTTGACTAGATTCGTAGCTTCCTTGGCTTAGCAGGATACTACCGACGCTTCGTAAAAGATTTTGCGAAGATCGCGTTGCCTCTGACTTGCCTCATCCTGAAAGGAGTCGCTTTTGAATGGTCAGACGACTGTGAAGCTTCTTTCCAGGAGTTAAAGCAACGGCTCATCTCGGCCCCTATTCTTGCACTTCCAAAAGGGAATGGGGGATTTAGATATTCAGCGATGCGTTCGACCAGGATTTGGGGTGTGTGCTGATACAACGAAATAAGGTGATATCTTTTTGCTTTCCGACAGCTAAAGCCGTACGAGAAGAACTATCCCACCCATGACCTGGACTTGGCGGCGATTGTGTTCGCGTTGAAATTACGACGTCACTATCTTTATGGCATGACGTGCGCGATCTATACGGATCACAAGAGCCTCAAGTATCTATTCACGCAGAAGGAGCTGAACTTGCGGCAAAGGCGCTGGCTTGAACTAATTAAAGATTACGACTTGACTATTGACTATACGCCGGGCAAGGAAAGTGTTGTGGCACACGCTCTGAGTCGAAAGTATATTGCCTCGCTATCCATCAACCGCAGACTGCTACGTGACCTAGAAGAGATGGACATCGACCTCTGGATTCGATTCACGGATGTACAGTTGGCACAGATGTAGTTAGAGCCGAGCTTGCGGGAAAAGATCAAGATCGCTCAGAAGGATGATCCGTACCTGAAGAAAGTGCAAGAACAAATTTCAACGGATAGTACGATCTACTTTACGGTAGACGAAACGGCATGCTTCGATTGAAGGGTAGGCTATGCATTCCGGACGACTCAGAACTTATAAATAAGATATTGACGGAGGTACACTATGCGAAGTATACCTTACATCTTGGCAGCACAAAGATGTACAAGGACCTTCGTACGACCTTCTGGTGGCACAGAATGAAGAGAGATGTGGAGCTCTTCGTATCGCAATGCATGGCCTGTCAGGCCTGTTAGTAGGTGAAAGCTGAGCATCAGAGACCGGGCAGAAATATGCAGAACATTGCCATTCTAGAATAGAAATGGGATCATGTCACTATGGACTTTGTTGTTGGCCTGTCGAAGACGTCGCGAGGAAATAACGTCATCTGGGTCATCTTGGATCGACTAACTAAGTCATCGCACTTTATTGCCATTAAAGTTACTTGGAGCATTGATCGTCTGGCTCGGATTTATCTTGACAAGATATTACGGCTGTACGGAGTCCCTGTATCCATCGTCTCTGATCGGGATGTAAGATTTCTATCGTGCTTCTGGAGTAGCCTTCAGTCGGCTCTAGGTACCAAGTTGCAGTTCAGCTCAGCTTACCATCCCAGACCGACGGCCAAACGAAGCAGGTGAATCAGAATCTCGAAGACATGTTACGGCTCTGCTCAATTGACTTCAAGTCAAGTTGGGATGTTCATCTACTGTTGGCCGAATTTGCATACAACAATAGCTATCAGTCCAGCATCCAAATGGCGCCGTATGAAGCCTTGTATGGCCAAAAGTGCATTATTCATTTGCTGGGATAAAGTCGGAAACGACAGATTCTTGCCCGGAGCTGGTGGAACAGACCGTAGAGAAGGTCAAGCTCATTCGAAAAAGATTAAAGACTGCGCAGAGCAGACAGAAAAGTTACGCGGATGTCCACTGTCGACCCCTCGAGTTTCAAAAAGTGATCACGTATATCTTAAAGTGTCGCCTATGCGTGGAGTTACTCGGTTTGGTGCAAAGGAAAAGTTAAGTCCGAGATTCATTGGACCGTTTGAAGTACTCAAGCGAGTCACCCCAGTGGCCTATCAGATTTCCCTACCGCCAGCGCCAGTAGATGTGCATAATGTCTTCCACGTCTCTCAACTACGAAAGTACATGCATGACCCAAAGCCACGTGGTAGATTTTGGTCAGCTGGAGCTTTAGGCCGACTTATCATATTTTGAAGTATCGGTCCAAATCTTAGAACATAAAGATAAACTGTTGCGAAATCGAGCGATCGCACTCGTCCGCGTACGCTGGAGCAATCATTCGGTCGAGGAGTCAACCTGGGAACTTGAATTGGAGATGAAGGAATTTTTTTTTCATTGTTCTCGTAGAGGTAGGTTCTATTCTTAAGTTTCAAGGACGAAACTTTTTATTAGTTGGTTATGGTATAGTGCTCCGTCCCTACATCGTGTCCCATTTTCATCCATCGGGTATGCGAGAAAGGAACACTGTCGCTACCGATTCAGTCGGAACCGATAGATCGGGATCGATTGAATCGGTCAAACGAAAATGATTGAATTAAGATCCTTTTCTCGTTATGGAATAAATTCTTCGAAATCAAGTCCTATATTCAGCGGGTTGCGCCTCAAGGATTGGCTCTACGTCTGAGTCGGAAGAGACCTCTCGTTGCTCTGCTTTTCATGCCGCACTTGCTTTGGTTTTGGTTTTCGTGAATGCATTTTCGATGGTTTTTATGGTTTGCATTTTTGAACTTCGCATTCATATCGAATTCCTTGAATAATATAGTGTTCTAATCAGTTGTTTATGCGATTGTAGGTGATCATGTAGGCGACGTCTAAGCGCAGCCAATCAGTCCCACGCCTGAAGCAAAGACTAAAGTGAGTGGCTGACCTTCTTCGCCTCGACCCTCTGTTTCAGAATCAAATATGAAATACAAAAATAATGTTTATCACCATAGTGTAGAATCAATGAAATTGTGGCATGATTCTTCACGAAACACTTGCTATTAAACTGCTTTACTTGAAAAACTGATGCATGCTTTCTTATACCTTATTTACTTAGCCTATGCAAACCAAAGGATGAATCGATTAACGTTTATCGTAATAATACGGCTAAAGTGCATAAATGCCTAAGTTCAAAGAAAAGGGTCAGTTTCACACCAAAAGAGAAAGTTAAAGGTTATAGTAAAAAGATAGAATATTTCATGAATCTACAAAATGGTCATTGGACAACTTATGCATAAGGTGTAGTTTCCTCAAACGGTTGCCTAGGCCAAGGAACCGATTCGGCCCGGAAGGAACGAGTATAGCAAGCGCAGCCATGAATCGACGTTGATGATTTGGGAACTATCGCACAAGGTTCGCTACCCGCCGCAAAAGGGTCACCGTCTAACCCTGCTATAGTCCATGATGGATTGACATTGCCAGTGACCTTCACACCCTTTCACGGCTTGAATCAATGCACGTGACACGGGATAAACTTGGATAAATGCTTGCCTCAAAACATATTAACATGCAAATCAACCAGGATGGTTAGAAAGATCACAAAAATAGCTAACATGTTTTATAAAATTGTTTGAACCAAATACATAGCTTGGGTTTAATTAGCCACTCGCCAGTACATATGATCGTGCTGACCCTCGCTCTTTGCAGGTTCCAGGAATCAGAAAGAACGTGCCAACTAGCTAGGTGACGGTCGTGCTTTTGAAGCTTCGACCGCGCCTCGAAGACCCCACCGCTGAACTCTTGAAGACTCTCCAGAAGTCCAAGGAACATGTCTCGGCATCCGTCGCATCCAGGTGGCTGGAGTACTTTTGTTATAAATGAAGGATGTATGTATGGAACAGCTATCTCATCGGCACTCCTTTCGTAATTGAGTCATATTGTAAAGCCCGTGCAGCACGATTGTAATAGAGTCTGTAAATGATGTCTATTATCAATAAAATGCAATGTTTCTCTGTCTCAATGTGTTGTTCAATTTGTCTACGATTTCTCTCTTAGTTGACGTGTTTCAGATTACCTTATGACAATGCCTTGTGCGATCACAATCTAGGTTCGTACGGCATCACGTCTGGGGGACGACTATCGATTCTTCAGAATCGGGACGTGACAGGTCGTGTCATACATTTTTTTCAATATGATGTCAACTATGCTCTTAGCTCATAAATCACCGCACCAAATGCTTTTTGGTACGCCTCCATCTTAATCTTCTTTAAGAGTTTTTAGGTGTCAAATTTTTGTTGGTTTTCCATATTGTCAAAAAGGTTGTCATATTACGATATCTAATCTCACAAAATTTATACTTCTCGTGATGCTATCTTCTATGAGACAATATTTACATATCAGGACATGCCCTTTAGTTTCCTTCCTTCCAGTGTTCATATTATATCATTAGAAGATGATGGTTCTTTCCACTATTCTAATACTTTATGTGATGTTGCTCCTTCTCATATCACATAAGTGGACTCTCATATTTTCTCATCACCATCATCTCATGAGGTTCCACCTCCACTCTCTTATGAAGGTCCATGTGATACATCACTATCTCCTGAAGCTACACGTGATGTACCGCTACCTCGTTAAGCTCCACATGATGAAGTTACTCAACCATCTCAGTCCTTAGCTCCTTATCATAGGAAGCAATGTGTTCGGGTCGTACCGAACAAGCCCCCCAATATTTAAAATATTATATTTGCTCGACAACTTCATAGGTCACTTAACATCCTCTCGTAAAGTTTCTTTCGCTCAATTTTTTTCTTTTACTTATCGTGTTTTTTATATATATTATTTCCTTCGATTAGCCCTCCTTTTTTAAACAGGCTATGAAATCCCGTGTCTGACAAGATGAAATAACGAAAGAAATTGCAGCACTTAAGCAAAACAACACTTGGTCTTTATCTCCTCTACCATATTGCAAGCAACCCATTGGATGTAAATGGGTCTAGAAAATTAAATAATGTTCCAATGGTTCCATATAATGATATAAAGTGTGCCTTGTTACGAAAGGATATACACAATGTGAAGGAATTGATTATCGTGATACTTTCGCACCAGTAGCCAAACCAATCAATGTTCGAGTTCTTCTTTTCACTGCTGCCGTCAAGAGTTGGTGACTACACCAACTTGACGTCAATAGCATCTTACAAGGTGATCTTCATTAAGAAGTTTATGAAATTATCCTATGGATTTTTGAAAAGGGGGAGATGCATGTTTGTAAACTTAACAAATCTTCACATGGCCTTAAACAAGTCTCTGGGCAATGGTTTTCAAAAAAATTCTCTACGATAATCAAAAATGGGTTCACACAATTCATTACCCATTACACATACACTCAAGGAAGAGTTACTCTCTATGTTCTCGTCTATATCGATGACATCATTATTATCGAAAATGATAAAGGTTCTATTTTCAAACTAAAACTATTTCATAAAGTATCATTTTTAATCAAGTAACTTGGTCGGTTACAATACTTCCTTGGAATTGAGATTTTTCGTTCGCATAAAAGAATTTTTCTCTTTCAAATAAAATATGTTTTTAATATCTAAAGGATATTGGCATGATTGGTGCTCGTGTAACTGATTTTTCAATGGAGCAACAATTACGTCTTTGACCCTCAGATGGTGATTCTCTTTCCGATCCAACATCCTATCCTCGTCTCTTTGGTCGTCTTATTTATCTCACAATTAAACGACCTACATTTAATATGTCGTTAACACTCTTAAGTCAATTTATGCAGGTTCTACGCACCGCTCACTTAGATGCCGCTAGCGATATTCGCGCCCTTCGTTACTTATAAGGATCAATTGGTAAGGGACTCCTATTATCATCCACAAGCTCACTTCATCTTAGTGGATTCTCCAACTTAGAGTAGACTGGTTGCCCAACTACCCATCATTCTACAACACGATATTTCATAATGTTGGGTTCTAGTCCAATATCTTGGGAATCTAAGAAACAACTTACCATCTTTCATTCTTCTGCAGAAGTCGAGTATTGCGCTCTCGCTGATGTTTCATCTGAATTACAATGGCTAAAATATACTCTCTCAGATCTTCGTGCCTTTAATCTGCAACAAATGTTCATATTTGTAATAATAAGGATGCAATTCACATCGCAAATAATCCAGTTTTTCATTAGTGCACTAAACATATTGAGCTAGATTGTCATTTTTTTGAGAAGAAATTTAGTCCAATCTAATTTCTCCTTGCTATCTTCGCTCTCGTAATCAGCTTGTCGATCTCTTCACCAAACCTCTTGGAGCCGACACTTTTTAGTACCTTAGAGCGAGTTGGGTGTGGTCGATATCTTCACCACATTGTCAACTTAAGGGGGAGTATTAGAGCTATGTTACACGTGCTACACATGGACTTGGTCAAAAGTTTTATCCTTGTTCGTCTCTATAATGTCCCAGTCTCAAAATATATAGGACTACGAATACGTATACATGTCAGCCACGTATCAAGTAGATTCCAGTCCAGCTCGAATACATATAAGCTGTACATTAACGATCAACTATCTAAATAACTCAATAATATCTCTAAGTCTCAATCCATCGCAATATAGAATACAAGAAGGGGATAATATATATCACAGTGTGTACCACATGCTACACATGTCTGAGTAGACTTGAAATAAATAATATGAGTTTACAAATACTAGGCTAACAATCAGAATGCAAGTAATAAAGATAAATATGTAATTACAAAAGATACCTGAATTTGAAATAGCAACACCATCATGATCAGCAAACTAACTCCGATTAGTCGACTACCTGAAAATATTATCATGTCCTCAGGGGACATAGTAAGGTACAAGAAACAATATGCCAAAGTAACAGTAAATAAAATACAACTACCGAAGAGTAACTACGATAACCAACTAAGTGATATGCACGTGAGAACACTTTCCATATATCAGCCTTCAGCCACTAAGGTTCACAAGCTCCTTAGCAGGCTATCGCCCTAAGTACCGTGTCATTAGGACCAAGGGCATATGTGTCAATAATTACCAAAGCTCTGCTACAGAGATGATGGTATACGAGTAGGGTAACAACCAAGTCTCGGCTATAGAGACGAGGTTAAACATGTCAAGGTAGTCTGATATTACGGTAATATCCTCCCCACCCTATGTCTAGAACTATCCAGTTAAGTCATGTTAAGTCAAGTAAGTCTCAAGTACAAGTAATAGTCATGCATCATATCACAAAGTCCAAAACAACGAATATATCACATGAGACTGTATCATGATCGTGTCGGTGTCATGTGGTCTATCGTATCAATAAAATACGAATAAAATACATCGCCATGCCTAGTGTCGATACTCCATATCGATATGCTGACATCGGCACCCAAGTACAATTCAGACGCTAGGTATCAACTAATCCTACGTCCACAACATCTAAAACAAGAAAATAAATGAATAACAAAAGAAAATAAACATATACTAGAACTTTGATAAGGTACACTTGTCTGTATTTTTCAAGTGTGCGTACAATAGTCTGGCTTCAGTGTCTCCAGTCAATCCGTCACAAACTCCTAGTACATAATAACTATCAAACAATTACCGTATTAAAGCACGTTGTACACCAACCATATTCCTATCATCTATACTCTAAACTAGTTTTTAATATAACTAGTCTAGTCCATAAACTTATTATATAGTCATAACCTTTATTGGTAATATGCTACTACTATATTTTATCATAAAAATATATTTAATAATTCTGGAAAAAATATAAAAATAATTTTAACCATATTCAATTCATAGTATTTACATGAAATGATAGTAACTAGTTGACAAGTTCAACTAGCCGCACAAATTCGCCAATTTCAGATTAAATGGAAAGATATAATTATAAAAAAATAATTAAATTTTCTAAAATAATATATACATATAAATAATTTTCGGAAATCAAATCATGATATTTCATGATTTTAAACACCGAAAAGTTATGGCAATTGGTTACACAACATCCAACACACCAAACTACGAAGATTCAATAAATTACAGCGACAAAACTACAAAGATTCGACAATAAAATGTTAAAAAACCTATAGAAAAATTTATGTACATGAAGGTGTTAGTCCAATGCTTATATCATATTTTTTTGAATATGACTAATCAATTAAGTTTAATATATTGACGTCACTAATATTCGTAATCACTATCATGTTGCTACTTAAACTTAGCATTGTCCTAAATGTTCACTATATCAATATTGCTATGCATGTATCATATTGTTCTGTTTGTCTAACATGTACTTGTAGACATACAGTAAGCATGATTTAGCTTTGTCAAACCAGGACATATATAATGGAGAATTAATGATGGGCCAAAGATGGCATCATACAAGAAGATTTCTTTGAACCGCCTAATGATCTATTCGGGGCCTCGCATCGGGGGTTCCGCTGCCCGGTCAGTGGACAGGGGTTGAGGGGACAGCGCCACCCGTAGGGGTTCGGGGGCGAAGCTACCGAAAGGTATTCATATTTTCAGATCTGCTTATCTTTGGACGACTGCCGTAAAGGAAAAAGGCGTCTTCAAGTTTGCTCAAATTTCAGAAGAAATGCGTAACCAAAGGGCTATTGGTTTTCCTATTTGATCAATGTATTTTTCATATTTATTGAGTCTAGGAATACGATATAAACTGCCTCGTACTGGCAAATAGGCTATCCAAGAAATATTTTTAAAATACCCTTTCATTTTGAAAATAAGCCCACTTACAAAAGCCCAAACTACTTCCTAACTGCTTTATCTTTTCAAAAAGTCCAAAACTAATTTGCAAAAATTGTGACAGAACTCCAACAAAATTCGGCCCGAGTTCGGCCTAAATTCAGCCAGAGTTCGGTTAGTGTCCATTGGATTTTGAACTTGGTCCTCCTGCAGTTACGGATCTTGTCGAGATCTTCTCATAGAGTTCTGCCCGAATTCTGTCCGAATTCTGACAGAGTTCTGCCTTTGAAAAAACTATAAATAGAGAAGGATTTTGATTATTTCAACACACTAATTCACTTTCATATCTCTTCTTATAAGCCTACTACTTCTTCCAAAGTATTCTAAGCTATTCATTTTTAAATTCTAAGTCAGTTACAATTCTCTAGTCGATTTGCCAGTGCGGTACGGTCTAAAAGTTTCAGAGTGTTTGTAATCAGAGGCTTGATTGAAGATAGACACTTCACAATTGAAGTTGGTCGAGTACTTCGGATCAAAGCTCGCATTGTAAAAGTTGCAAGAACTACGGATGAAAACTTGTGGTATTTTTCTATAGTGGATTCAACTGGAAGCTAGAGTTCTTCCGACTGGCCTAGTCCTCACAAGAGGAAAACCAGTATACATCCTTGTGTTTGAGTTTGCTTTCTGCTTTCTATTTTTTATTTACATATCTGTGATATATATTCTGTGATCTTGTTACTAACAATTTTTTAAATAGTTAATTTTTGCTGCCTACTCTATTCATCCCCCTCTAGAGTATAGCGCTTTACATCTCATTCCTATAGTTGGTATCTACAATTGGTATCAGAGATAGGACTCTATTATCTGGCTTAACATCCTTAGAGTATATCCTTATTATCAATTGTTAACCTCCGATTCCAATTGCCTACAATTGGTATCAGAGCGGGTGCTTGTTATATAGATATTGCTCTTATACCAATTGCTCCTACAATTGGTATCAGAGCGAGCTCTCTTTATATAGATCTTACTTGATCATACCAATTGTTTCTACAATTGGTATCAGAGCGGATTATACAGGTAAAACAAGGTAACATTGTTGTTATATTTTTATTTATTATAGCTGTTACATAGATCACAGTATCTCAGATGGCAAGTATGTACTTCACAACTGAAGAGCAATCTACAAATAGACTCCTACAATTTGATGGAACAAACTATAGTTATTGGAAGACACGGATGAGCTTTTATCTGAAGTCTATAGATTTTGACTTATGGTCAATTATTATCAATGGCTACAAAAAGCCTACTATTACTTCTATTCTCACATCCTCTATAATCAATAAGCCTTATTATAGTTACACGGAGGAAGAAAAAAAATTAGCAAGCCTTGATGTAAAAGGTATGCATATCTTTTATTGTGATGTAGACATAAATGTATTCAATCTTATTACTACTTGCACAACATCTCATAAAATTTAAAAAGTTCTTGAAGCTACTTATAAGTGCAGGTATGAAAGCAAAGCTAGCAACTCCAGAGAGGAGAATAGTCTTCAAAATGATGCAAATATGTACATGATGGAATTGAGATTTAAGGTACAACACAATCCCTTATATGAAGAAGAGCTTGTATGTGATAACTGGAAGAAGATATGCCACATCCAAGAAGATTGTACTACTGCTATAAAGGAGAGTTACTACGAAAGATCAAATGAAGGAAGATTATCGTCTCACAAGTATGCTAGCACGAGCATATGGTATGAAAGCAAAGCAAGCGATTCTGAAGAAGAAGAGATAACTCGTCAAGCTACAAATATATGCTCAATGGCATTATCCAACGAGGTACAAGACAACTCTATTCTGAAAGAGAATGAATTCTCTTATGATCAGTTATCCGATGCTTTCAGTGATCTATTAAAAGAACACAAGAAAGTATTAGATAAGTATAAGCAAGCTAGAAAGGATATTCTATCATATAAGTGTGAGAATGAAAAGCTTACTTGCTTATTAAATGATGCTAGAAATACTTCTTCTTCTGATAATTCTACTGAGATTTCCATACTTGAGTTTAGATTGCATAAGGCACATGTTTGTATTGAGAAAAGCACTCAAGAAAATGCTAAACTTAAGGAGGAATTAGAAGCAGAAAAGAAGAAGTATTCTATTGCTTCATGTAGAATTGATGCTCTTTCTGCTAAATAGGATGAGATCTGTGCTAACTTTAAAAAGTTAAAGATTATACTGGAAAAACAGGTAGTACAACCTACGACTCAGTCTAACACAAGACACGTAGCACATCACAAAGTCACACACGTCAGATCTTTTACAAAGGAAACAAGCAAAGCTAAAGCTTTACACAACCATGCTTTCTATTACAAGTATCCATGCACATCATATCACACCACTGCACATTCTCATACTGCTGCACATAGCACTAATATTAATACTTTATGTCATTATTGTGGTATGAATGAACACATTTTGAATCATTGTCAGATTAGAAAACTAGTTGATATGAACTTGTGCAAATGGGTTCCCAAAGCAAACAAATATGGATCCAAGTATTGGATACCAAAGTCTTTACCTAATATTTCAGGTGGAGCTACTTATGCTGAATAATAAAATGATGGAACGTATTGGTGGTTGTACAACTACAAAGGTCATCTTCCATACAACTGCACCAACATAAGTGTGGTCACTAGAACCACTTCGGTAACATACTTTCTAAATAGTTCTTAATATCTAGCATGTTCTTTTTGATGTCTTGCTACTAGCTCTCATTTATATCTTTTTTAAGTATTTATTATTTGAATCAATGTGAGATATAATCCTAGTATGAATAGCTTTTTAGCTTAAATGATTAGTTTACTCTATATATAGTATTTTATTAGTGTGACATATTTGTTTATGTATGCTCTTTTCTCTTAATCTTTATTCTTGAAGCATGCATACCACTGTAATCCATAGGAGCTTAATTTGTTTTTGGTTTATATGTTTTTGATTTTTCGTCTTTAATATTTTTTAATGGTCACTTCTCACCGATTTGTCTTTAACATGTCATATTTACTTTGATCAGTATTTTGTGAGTATATATGTTTAGATTGCATGAGTCTTCTATTTACTTGAAAGTTATATATATATATATATATATATATATATATATATATATATATATATATATATATATATATATATATATATATATATATATATACATATATATACTTTTATGTTAACCTTGTGCTTGCATAATATATTCACTATTGATTCTCATATTTTATTTTGATTAAATTCTTATGAATCAATTACATCTCTGTCTGATAAAGCATATTTATGCATATTTTTGATCTTGTGATAATTTTTTTAATACTTATTAAGGATACATCAATAATTTATTATCATTCATATATGCTCATATGTTTCTTATATTAATATATATTTTTGTATAAATATCTTTATGGGGATATATGAGTTAAGTTCAAGTTCTATATTATTTTAAAAAGTAGTTTTTAAACTTGTGCTTATCTCATACTTTAGCTATTAATTACTTTGAACAAATTTATGTTCTTCTCTTTATTTGCTTCTTTCTCAAAGCCTTTTTTAATAATATTTTTCTTGGCTTTTTGGTTGACATTTTTGGATACATAACTCCTATTTTAAATAATCTTTCAAAATCTTGATCTTGATAAACCATTATTTGGGTAATTACTTCTTTTATATTTAGGGATTCTGGATTTTGATGTTGTTCGATGATACTGCATATATTTCTTTAAATCCAAGTTCTTAAAAGTAGAAACTATTTTGGGTACAAGCCGAAAGGGTCCTTCTATCATACAGGTGTAAATAGCCCGAAGCGACATGGTGTACTAGTCTTCAGACTACCGCTAGCTGGGAATCGGCCCCTACAACTAACCCGAAGTGATCAATACTTTATAGACTTAAGATTTATTAAGGTCTACTTGCAACTATTATCTAGTTCTGGATCCAAGGTACTGAACTCAGTCTCCTAGGTTCCATAATACATCAAGCGTATCTAGGTCATACATTTTGATTTACACATGTTATATATTTTATTGTTACCCAATAATTTTGTAGCACATATGAATAAATATGATTGATACATCTTATACCGTATGCTACATTGTTCTAAGATTTTTTAAGTCCATAAAATATAATTGATTGCATATTGCACAAATTCTTCTTAAATCCTCGGTTATTAAAGAAGATACTTGTTTTGGGTATGTCACAATCCGCTACCCAAATTATTGGGCCGGGTCGAGTCATGTCCAGCCTACGCTTGAGATAAGCGCAGTAAGCTGTTCTAGAGATAACAAGATAACACTAAATGTGCTAACAGTTCTATAAGTAAAGAAGAGTCATAAATGCTCCAAACACAAAAGTCATCTCATATAATAGTAAGTCCAAGTACAAGTCCAAAATGTAAAACTGGATACAGGTCCAGTTACAAAATACGTAGTCTAATACATGACTACACTAAATATCCCGAGCAACTATACAAACTAGACGAGTTTCCCCGCAGGTACATCCTCGTAAGACAAAGCCTGGTCCTCGACAGTAACTCCATAATATGAGTCAAAGAGCAACTCCTCCTCAGTAAGAATACCTACAACGTTATCCTGTCAAGATGGGAGCAAGTACTGATGCTAGCAAACTAAATATACAAAACATAGAATGAACAAGAATGTAATAAACTGGAATCATGACACATCATTATCTATCATGACAAGGACACATATGTCATAGAGACAGATGTATATGTAATATTTAAAACTGTAGCAGGTACGTGATCGTCAATAGGTGTAAAATATACTGTGGCACAAGTATATAAAATGTACTTCCGTACAAATAAACAAGCGATAGATGTACGTACGTACAAATACAACTGGTGCGTCTATGACAAGGTATACATAAAATGTCAACCTTGTTCGGTACGTACGTACGGAAAAGGGGGAATGATCACGTATACTACTAACAGTTTTCCTATAACCCAGATTCTAATCATGTGAGAGATATATAAAGACTGTTCTAAGCATGGTAGTGACTGAAAGTAAATACAACATGTGAAGATTTAACTTGCTACCCCAAGGATCAGCATTTAACATGGTTGGATTCGCAGTTCATTGTTGTAACAGTATGTAAAGTTTGTAGAAGTACTTGCCTTTAGCAAAGCAAAGCAGCGATAAAAATACTATAGATGCCTGGTAACTCGTCACTATAGAAATAAATACATAAACTTAGTTTTTACACTAAGTTAAACACTAAAACACTAGTGGTGCAACACGACTTTCTGACTGGACACCTAGCCAAATGGTGAATTTAGCATAGGAGACCCATGTGAGGTGACACAATACTCTAACTAACTTTCTATGGTCTTTACACTAGTGCGGAGTGAGGTTCAATACGACTATAACTCAAAACAACAAAAAAAGTTGCAAGTCGTAACTATGCAATAAATAAATTAAACTGTACATTGTTTTCCAATAATTTTTGAGATAGACAAAAAGTTTAATTTTACATAAAATAAAGTACCAAAATAATCCTTGTTAATTATAGAAATTTATACTAATTTTTTTGGAATTTATAAACCCTCATAAATAATTATTAAAAATCAGCAAACATAAATATACTGAAAATGAGTTCTGTTTTCCTATTTTTATAAAATACCAAAAGCACTTATTAAATGTTGGACAAATTATAATAATTGTCTAAATTACCATAGTATTTAAATATATTTTTTTCGGATTTTTACAGCACTTAAAATATATATAAAAATTCAAAAACAGCAAGCAACAGTTTCTGGAAATTAATTAATTAATTATTTACTATTTTGTCCATGTATTCAAAATTGAACCGAAGTCCAGATACAGGACCCAAAGCCATGAATCAAGTCCAATATGACTTGTACAGACTTTGAATGTATTAGACACAATTGGGCCCAAAAACTCATGCTAGGTTTGGACATCAATTGGTCATAACAATTAAAATACATGAATTTAAATAATATATATATATTTTTAGATTGGTAAAAAAGTCACAAAATATATAATAAAATAACTTATGAAATTTTACATAATAATATTTTATACAAGGTAGAATTGAATTAAATAAATAAATATATAACAACAATATAATTATATATACATAAATACATAGATATTTAGATATACAAATATATATATATATATATTTTTTTTAAACCAAGCGGCCGTGTCAAAGACACCCAGCCACCGCTTGGCCCGGGGGCCGTGGGCGAACCACCAAGCCGCCCCCGTGGGGGCTCGAACTCCGTCTGATGCCCCAAGTGCTGGTGCGCCTAGCCACTTGAGCTACAAGCGCCCGGCATATATATATATATATATATATATATATATATATATATATATATATATATTTTATATATATATATATATATATATATATATATATATATATATATATATATATATATATATATATATATACTGTATTTGTATATATATGTGTATATTCTATATTTAGTATTTTCTTTATATATATATATATATATATATATATATATATATATATATATATATATATATATATATATGTATTTTTTATATATATATATATATATATATATATATATATATATATATATATATATATATATATATATATATATATATAATATATATATATATATATATATATATATATATATATATATATAATAAAAATATATATATATAATAAAAAAATATATATATATATATATATAATAAAATAAAATAAAACAAAAAAAACAAAAACAAAACAGAGAAAGGGGGGGCTCGAACTCGGCCCAGAGGGGTCGGGTTTTTGGGCTCGATCGGGCTGGCCAAGGGGTCAGCCCGAGCCATTTGTTAGGAAATGGTTTGGGTTAGTGTTAGGTTAGTTTTAGGTTAATGGATTTAAACCCGATAGCACGAATCTAAACCCGCTAACCCTTAGTATCTGTGTCCTGACAGTTAAGGACACATGAATCTCGTGTCCGCGTTATGCACGACACGTACGGGTCGAGTTCTACGTGTCCAGACTCACCATTACGTTGCGCGTGTCCTGGCAACTCGCATAGGTGTGTACGAGACACGCACGACACGGTTTTGAAGCTGTTACTCACGTGTCCGACGTTGGGGTGGAAGTCGAGGGCACTAGACGGCGGCTGGGGCGTCGTGGACGCGGCGCTCGGGTGGCGCTGCGCTCGCCTCGGCGTGACGAACTCGTCGGTGGTGGTTGTGGGTGGTGTGGATGGCTGGGGAGGTGGTGCTGGGGTAGCTGCCGGAGTTAGGGTTAGGGTTAGGAAGTAGGGGGTCGAGATAGGGCTGGGGCGGTCGGGAATTTAGCCTAAGGTTAGGGTTTAGACTGGGGAGGTACTTATATAGGAGGGTTGATCGGTCGAGGCGGTCGAAGTCGGCCTGAAATGGCGGGGGAAAGCAGTCGTCGGTCGTCGGGGCAGCTGTCCCGAACGTGGGAGGGTGTAATGGGGTTTTGCAGTCGGGTCCCTAGACTTTAGGAAATTGCAATTAGGGCCAAACCCTAACAGTTTGCAAATAATAATTTACAACCCGCAATAAAATAATTCAATTAATTACAAACTAATATTAAAACAAATTTAAATATTACAAACGGTATTAAAACAATTCAGTTAATTACAAAATGATATATTTTGACTTAAAAACTATTTTAAAAATTATCTAAAAATTCTAAAAAATTCCTAAAAATTATATTAAATTATTTTAAAGCTAAATAGGTCATTAGCAACTAATTTACACTAATTAGACCAAATTTGAAAAACAGGGGCTGACAGGGTACAAGCCTACAAGGGTCTTGTTAGCCCAATGATTATATCATGTTTTTGAATATGGCTAATCAATTAAGTTTAACTAGTGATGTCACTAATATTCATGTAATCACTATCATGTTGCTACTTAAACTTAGCATTGTCCTAAATATTCTATATTATATTGCTATGCTTATATCATACTGCATCATATTGTTTTGTTTGTCTAACATGTACTTGCAGACAAGCAGTAAGCATGATCAAAATATGACATATGCAATGAACAATATTTGATGGTCTAAGGATGGCGTCATACAAAAAGATTTCTCTGAACCGTCTAGCGACCTATCCGGGCCCGGTCAGCGGACAGGGGTCGAGGGGGCAGCGCCCCCGTCAGGGGTTTGGGGGCGAAGCCCCCGAAAGGTATTCAGATTTCCAGATCTGTTTATCTTTGGACGATTGCCGTCAAGAAAAAATGAGTGCTCAAATGTCAGAAGAAAGGCGTCATCAAATGGGCTATAGTTTTCATATTTATTCTGTAATTTTCCTTTTATTGAATATAGAAAAAATATGAGATTGATCGAATCGGTACTGGCTTAGGTTTTTTCAGTCCACAAACAAAAATAAACCTACCTATGTATCCCAAAAATCTATAATTCCAAAAAGCCAAAAACCTATGCAAATTTGGTCAATTTCTTACTGTTCTAACCCATCAGAACTCTGACAGAACTCTGACCGAGTTGGGTCCGAGTTCGGCAAGAGTTCGGTCTAGGTTATTTGAATTTTAGTTCCCACTAAATCTGCATCCAACGTTCGTATGCAAAATTCTAGCATCCAAACTCTGCCCGAGTTCGGTCCCCCAAAAATACTATAAATAGAGTTGAGATTACCATTCATTTCAATCATCCAATTCCATCTCTTCTCTATCTAAAGTGTTTTGAGCTTTTTTACTTTCATATCTAAGCCTTTACGACCCTTAGCCAAGCCAATACAGTTTCTGTTTAATCTAGAGTTTGGTATTGAAGAGTTGTATCGGAGACTGTATTCAGAAAATGTTCTAGTTTTCCAATTGCCTTCTGGAGTCGGTCTTGCGCTCGTCACCAAGCACGGTACTGTGAAGTCGGTCGTGCACTTGTCTCCAAGTACGGTGTTGTAAGAGTTGCAAGCGCTCAGTTAAAGCTTGTGCCATAGTGGATTAACAGCGAGCAAGAGTACTCACGACTGGGCTAGTCCTCTCAGAGGTAAACCAGTATACATCGTGGTGTTCACTGAGTTTAAATTCTTGACTCTTAGTTTACCTCATTTTATTTACCATCTTTTATCTGCCATAATATATAACTGCTTAATATTTTTAATTGGTTATTATTTTTCGATGTACACGCACACACTCTATTCACCCCTCTCTAAAGGTGCTCAACGGTCCTACAATTGGTATCAGAGCTAGAACTCTATTATCTGGCTTAACATCCTTAGATTAGATCCTTATTATCAATTGTTAACGTCTGATTCCAATTACCTACAATTGGTATCAGAGCAGGTGCTTGTTATATAGATATTACTGCTCATACCAATTGCTCCCACAATTGTTATACTAGAGCAGGTTGTATTCAAATATAACACTCTAGAGAGTATACATATGGCAGCCGTGAATTCAATATTCACAGGTGAAGTGCAATCCACAAATAGACTCCTGCTATTTGATGGAACGAACTATAGTTATTGGAAAACACGAATGAGCTTGTACCTGAAGTCTCAAGACTTTGACTTATGGTCAATTGTTGTCAATGGCTACCAAAGCCTACTATCACATCTATTCTCACATCCTCTATTATTAACAAGCCTTATTATAGTTACACAGAGGAAGAAAAGAAGTTAGCTAGCCTTGATGCAAAAGCAAATCATGCTTTCTATTGTGCTGTAGACTTTAATGTATTCAATCTCATTACTACTTGTACAACATCTCCTAAAATTTGGAAACTTCTTGAAGCTAATTATGAGTGAAGGTACAAAAGCAGTGCTGGCGACTCCAGAGAGGAGGATAGTCTTTATAATGATGCAAATACGTGCATGATGGCATCGAGATTTAAGGTTCAACACAACCATATATATGAAGAAGAGCTTGTATGTGACAACTGCAAAAAGATAGGCCACATCAAAGAAGATTGTAGTACTGCTATAAAGGAGAGTCACTATGAACGATCAAACAAAGGAAGGTCGTCATCTCACAAGTACTCTACCACGAGCATATGGTGTGAAAGCGAAACAAGCGATTCCGAAGAAGAAGAGAGACATCGTCAAGCTACAAATATATGCTTAATGGTATTATCCAACGAGGTACAAGACAACTCTATTCTTGAAGAGAATGAATTTTCTTATGATGAGTTATCTGATGCTTTCAGTGATCTATTAGAAGAACACAAGAAAGTATTAGATAAGTATAAGCAAGCTAGAAAGGATATTCTATCCTATAAGCATGAGAATGAAAAGCTTACTTGCTTATTGAATGATGCTAGAAATAGTTCTCCTTCTGATAACTCTACTGAGATTTTCACACTGAAGTTTAGATTGCATGAGGCACTTGATTGCATTGAGAAAAGCACTCAAGAAAATGCTAAACTTAAGGAGGAATTAGAATCAAAAAAGAAGAAGTATTATATTGCTTCATGTAGAATTAATGCTCTTAATGCTAAATATGATGAGATCTGTGCTAACTCTAAAATGTTAGAGATTAGACTGGAAAAGCAGGTAATACAACCTATTACTCAGTCTAACACAAGACACGTGACACATCACGAAGTCACACACGACAGATATGTTATAGAGGAAGCAAGCAAAGCTAAAGCTTCCGTAACCATGCTTTCTATTACAAGTATTCACGCACATCATATCACACCACTGCACGTTCTTATACTGCTGCACGTAGGACTAATGCTAATACTTTCTGTCATTATTACGGTATGAATGGACACATTTCTAATCATTGTCAGATTAGAAAGCTAGTTGATATGAACTTGTGCAAATGGGTTCCCAAAGCTAACAAATGTGGATCCAAGTACTGGATACCAAAGTCTTCACCTAATATTTTAGGTGGAGCTACTTATGATGAACCATAGAACCATGGAGCATGTTGGTGATTGCAAAGCTACAACGGTCATCTTCCACGCAATTGCACCAACATATGTGTGGTCACTAGAACCACTTTGATAACATGCTTCCTAAATAGTTTTTAATATCTAGCATGTTCTTAATGATGTCTTGCTATTAGCTCTCATTGATATCTTTTAATTGTTTATCACTTATGTGAGTTGTAATCCTAGCATGACAAGTTGGTTAGCTTAAATGATAAGTTCACACTATATAGTTTTTTTTACTCATTTTCTATTAGTGTGACACATTTATCTATGTATGCTATTTACTCTTAGTCTTTATCTATGAAGATGCATACCACTCTAGTCCATAGAGCTTAAGTTTCTATGTTTATGTGTTTTTGACTCCATCTTTAATATTTTTATAATTCTTACCGATTTATCTTTAACATGTCATATTTACTTTTATCGGTATTTTGTGAATATATGTGTTCAGCACAAGTCTCCTTCTACTCAAAAAATATATACAAATATTTTTATGTTAACCTTGTGCTTACATAATATATTCATTATTGATTCTTATATCTTATTTTGAGTAAATGCTTATGAATCAATTATATCTTTGCCCAATAAAGCATATTTATACATGTTCTTGATCTTGTGATAATTTTTCAAGGTTTATTAAGGATAGATGAGTACTTCATATATTGTCAATTATATATTGCTCATATTTTTTTATATACTTTTGTATAAATATCTTTATGGGGGAATATTGAGTTTAGCTTAAGTTCTATATTATGTTGAAAAGTATTTAATTATACTTGTTATCTTCAAACTTGTGCTTACCTCATACTTTAGCTATTGATTTCTTTGAACAAATTTATGTTCTTTTCTTTATTAGCTTCTTCTTCAAAGCCTCTCTTAAATGACATTTTTCTTGGCTTTTTGGTTGACATTTTGGATACATGACTCGTATTTGAATTATTTCATATATGAAATTGTATATATATATATATATATATATATATATATATATATATATATATATATATATAAATATATATATATATATATATATATATATATATATATATATATATATATATTAGTAGTCTCCTAATTTTTGATATTTATTTGGTTTATATCTTTAAGTTGGGATTTTGAGAAGAAATATTAATGTCTTGCTCATGATTATTTGTGAGTGTTCTTTTAAAATCGTTTGTTTTATCTTGATATGTTTATTGGTGCACACTTATACTATATATTTATCTCTATAGTGTACCATGAAAACTTTTTGAAAACTAGTTTTTAGCATCTTAATCTTGATGATCATTCCTTGTTCATTCTTTGGGGATTTACTTATCTTATATTTAGGAATTCTGGATTTCGATGTTGATTGATGATAGTGTATATATTCTTTTAAATCAAAGTTCTTAAAAGTAGAGATCATTTTGGGTACAAGCCGAAAGGGTCCTTCTGTCATACAGGTGTAAATAGTCTGAAGCGATACGGTGTACTAGTCTTCGGACTACCATTACCTGGGAATCGTCCCCTACAGCTAACCCAAAGTGATCAATACTTTATAGACTTAAGATTTATTAAGGTCTACTTGCAACCATTATGTAGTTCTGGATCCAAGGCACTGAACCCAGTCCCCTAGGTTCCAGAATACATCAGCTATTGTTATCCAATGATTTTGTAGCACATAAAAGGATACAATTAATGGATATATCTTATGCTTATAGCTACAAATGATTTGATTCTTTTGTTGTTGTTTGAGATCTTTCGATTTCAGTAGATGCACTTATTTTTGTATTCTCTAAAATGATTTACAATCTTGGATTGATCTCAACTCTAAGCAAAGAGATATGGATTTCATCTTTAGATTTGGACTTTCATTTTGATGGACAATATTATGTTTTTACAAAAGGTAACATATGTTGATCTAACTTTTCTATTATGAGATTTTATTGCATAGATCAATTTATGTCGTCTTTTATGATTATTCATCATGTATGCTAAATTAAAATATCTTTTCATCTTAAGTGTTCATTTAATGGATATTATCTCTTTTGTCTAAAGATGATTGTTTTTCTTATTCATGATATTTTTTAAGATTTTATTATTCTCTTCTTATTCAAGTTACTAACTGCCTATAGTAGTAATTCTTTGTTGGGGAGATGTCAGTTTAATTTCTCTCTCTCAAAGCGTTTCTTTTCTTTAAGCCTACGGTTGATACCGTGCTAAGGCTTTAAAAGGGAAGAAATGAACCTTGATAAGAAGACCTAATATTTTGATGAATTAGTTTTCTACTTTTAGAAAAGTTTTTTCTGGAATTTAAATTTATTATTAATTTTGGATATAGACATGAAAATGGAGAGCAGTTAATTATTTCAAACCGATTATTCCCTTAACATGCCATATATCTAGAGTACTATTTATTCTGGACATTTATCAAGTATTGTTTTTATTTACTTAAAATGGGCTACAGATCTTTTATTAAATTGTTTCCGTGATGCAAAAGTTTTGAATCATCAGTTGTGAGTCTGAGGACTAAACAGACGCATTCGAACATTCACTAGGACAACCTTTTTATAGTGAATTCCGCATTTCAAATGTCTTCTAATTTTTTTAATCCGTCTGTTACTCTAATACCATTATTAAGGCAATTTTCAAAAATTCTTTACTGTCAAAATTATTTTTATTACTATAGACATATTTTGTTTGTTCATCGTTAATCATTTATTTATTGGATATTTCTTTTTCTTGCCTAAAGATGATATTTGTTTCAAGTTTGGAACTTTGTATGAATTTAATCAAACGAAAGAAAGATGCATATCTTGGATATTCCTCAGATCTTGTGATTATTTATTTTATCTATTTTTGCATATAAATTATTTTGAACTAGATACGCATATTTTAAGGGGGAGCAAATCAATTGTTTCAATTTATTTACATAATATGTGGTGTACCTAGTTCAATCATGGACCTACTGTCTATTTTTTTAATTCTTATCGATTGTGTTCATGATATTTTTATGAGAGAATATATTATTATTATTATTATTATTATTATTATTATTATTTCTTCTTGATTCTCTCATTTTACGAGTTTTTTTAAAATTATCTTGCCAAATGTATTTAGTTTTGATGATTCCTTGAGTTTAAATTGATTTGGCTTTTCTTATTGAGATTTTATCTCAAAGTTCATGATTATCTTATTTAGATTGAACATACTTTGCGGGAGAGCATTCAAGTCGACTGAATTTCTCATTCTCAAGTATTTTGTCTTCATTACCTTCATGATTATCTAGTGGATATTTATTTATCATGCTAAGGTAATTGAGTTCAAATGCATGAACTTAGGTATAGATTTTGCATAGATTCTAATATATCTATTTTGATTTCTTTTCAATGAGTATACTCCTTATGGAATTGATTCACAAATTTGTATGGACAAATTGTGAATCATATTTTTTTGTGATCATTGTTAAAAGTCTTATTTTTCTATATTTGGTATTTTATATTGGTATACTAGATCTTTGAATTTTTTTCTCATGGATTATTTATAACCAATGATTGATTTCTACTATATTGGTATCTAATTTTCATTAAAATCCTATATTGGTTTCCTTCAAAACTATAGTTACATTCTATCCTGATCGTTGTTCATGATTATTTTTGCCTTCCTTCTTTAATGATTGATTTCATTTTATAGCTTATTACGGGGAAGCTGATTTTTTTGATCATGTTAAAGGGGGAGAAACAAGTTTAAGTTAGCAAAGGATATTTTAGTAATATATGTTTATTAGTGATATATGCATCTATTGTACCTATCTTAAACTTAACCGATTTGCCATAATAAAAAAAAGGAGAGATTGTTAGCCAATGATTACATCATATTTTTGAATATGGCTAATCAATTAAGTTTAACTAGTGATGTCACTAATATTCATGTAATCACTATCATGTTGCTACTTAAACTTAGTATTGTCCTAAATGTTCTATATCATATTGCTATGCTTATTGTCACGACCCGCACCCTAGAGTAAGGGCACGAGACGTGGGTACGTCCAGCCTACGCCGCAGCGTCGACGGTAGAACACTGTCCTAGGTCAACATACATCTAACAATATATCTCTAAACAGTTTATACTCCCCGAATGGGGGTGACATAGCAGTAAATAAACTCAATCACAACTAAGGAAGAGGTAGCACGATATGAAATAGAACTCAAGAAAAAATAGATGATAAAGTAGTCTAAGATAATCCCAGCAATATCCAGAGGTACATGGTCTCAGATACTGAATGAAAGAATATATACAACTCAGAACAGAATAAAGTCTAGCTAAACATGTCTCAAGACTACATAAAATAAGATAAGCCTAACTAAACTAGTCTAGGCAATGGGGGTGATGTCCTCAGCTAGAGCTGGATCCTCCTGAGGGTCCGGCTCGCAAGTGTCATCTAAGGCTGCCCCGTAGAAAGTATCCAGACAGGCCTTCTCCTCGTCCTCTGTAATATTTTCAACAGGTCCAGTTAGGACAGGAGCGAGTACAGTACATCTCAACAGTTCATAGCAGGTTAGAAACTATAATCATGCAGTAAAGTAAGATACAAGTACTGAAAGAAATGCTGTGTGTAAACAGAGAGAGAGCTGTAATAGAAATATCTACTATAAATAGAGACTAACAGTGGCTAGTGAGTCAGAGTACAATATAGACATGTAAATGGCATAGGAGATTCTGATAAGACACTATAGAAGAGATTCTGAAAAGATACTACTTGGGTATTATTCACATGTCTACTTCTACTCCCCCGTACCCCCAATCAATACACAAGGATCCAACCAGGTTATGTTATAATTCCATGCAAAGGCCCCCGAAGGGTGATACATGGATGTCCCATAAATGGGGATTCTAGGAGATTCTAGGATATCCAGTAAATGGGATAAGAGATTCTAGGAGACTCTGTGATCATAAAAGTATATGTCACAAGTGATCAAAGAACCAGTGAAGCATAGTGATACGCCAGTAAGTGAAATGCACAGAACATGTAGTACCCGATGCTCCCTAAGGATAACATCTCAAGAAGGGATCCATATAGTACCAATCCGTGTGACCAACGTGACAGTACAAGTAAAGTAATTTAATACAGGAAATAATTCTAAGCAGGATATGAAATGATCAGAGAATGTACTCGCCTGGTATCTGAGTGTCCAATATGAAAGTACTGTCCGAGGAGTGGTGTCTGGCTCCTAATCAGAACAGCACAAGTCACAACAAGTCCAAAATGGTATAATGAAGTCCTACTATGCATTCTACATGTTTCTAGGTCAATCTAGACCAAAGTTAACTCTTGGTCAACCTTGGTCAACCCTAGAAGTCAAACTAGGTCAACTAAGTTAAACAAGTCTAAACTAGGTCACTATGGTCTAGACAAGGCTACACTAGCTAACTAGACCAATATCAAGTATACAAACTATACCAAGCCAACATCCACTATCACACTCAATTACCATAGGCTACATAGCCACAAACTTATAATGCATTAGGCTCTAAACCAACCTACCTTAATACATACACAATTTATATATATATATATATATATATATATATATATATATATATATATATATATATACACATTATGTAAGCCCCCTGAATTTCCCGAATTATTTTTCGAATTTTCTAATGAATTATTTTCAATAATTCATTTCTATATAATTAATTTCGATTTGATTAATTTTGATTTAATTCTCTTTACCGTGACTTGGAATTCTAGAGCATCAGGGACGCCAGTCTCTGGAAACTTCCTTCTTGAAGTTTGTAGTAGACGAGATTATCTTCATATTGATATTTCGTGTCCCACTCGAACTTGTTCCCTTGTGCTCCATTTGATTCGCACAACTTCGGGTCAATTTAGACCAATTTATCGTCTATCGTAATTTGTGATTTAATTTCCAACTTAATTTTTGGGCCCGACATCGGTCCAATCCAGTCGACCCAATATATGGCCCTGACCTGTTTTGAGCCTACTATGCACGTGCCACTTGCGCGCTATCAAATTGATCTCTCTTGTGCCCCCAATTCATCCATGAATTAATTGATTTAATTTATTATTTTTAATTAAATCTCGGTCCCGAACTTGTCCAAACTTGGCCCAACGCCCAACCCAGTTTAGTATGGGCCCTGTCATGACTGCCCATACACCCCACTGGTGTTTTTCCATTTTTGCCTACTCGAAAATATAATTCTTTTATTTTATAAAATATCTCTACCTCTCTTTTATATATATATATATATATATATATATATAATGTAACTCTCTTTTCTCTCTCCTCCTAATAACACCTACACACACAACTCACTCTCTCCCCTCCCCCCTCCCCCCTATTCCTTGACGAACCCCCTCTCTCTATATTTTCTCTCTCCCTCTCTCTAAATATCTCTCTCATTCTTTCTCTCTCTCTCTCTCTTTCTATATACATATATATATATATATATATATATATATATATATATATATATATATATATATATATATATATATATATATATAAAATCATATCTCTCTTTCTCTCTCTTCTCTCCCCACACATCACACCTACACCCCCTCTCCCATCAGGAACACACCCCCCCATGTGTGCCGACATCCCTCTCTCTCATGTCATACATCTCTCTCTCTCTCTTTTTAAAAAATATCAAACTCTCTCTCACTCTCTTTATACACACACACACAAATTTTTCTCTCTCTCAACAAACACACACTCCACAGCCGACCCCCTCTTCTTCCCCTGGCCCGACCTTCCCCCTCCGGCGTGGCTTCGCCGCCGGCCACCTGGCCAACCAGCCGAGCTTCTCCCTATCTCCTCCTCCTCTTCTTCATCATCTTCACCATCACCATTAACCTTCACCTCTCTTCCTCTTCACCACCCTCACCAACCACTACCACCACAACTAAACACCACCACCTTCACCATTCACTCCACCACCACTACACCGCCGCACCCCCCCCCCGCCGGAGATCGCAGCCTCCGCCGCGTGCTCACATGGCGCAACAGCACGCAGCGCAGCAGCAGCTGCTGCAGTGCGTGCGCGCGCACGGACGCGCGCCGCCGCCGCCGCGCGACGCCGTGGACGGCCACCTCGCGGCCCCCGAGGCCCCCGAGGCCGGGTACACCCCTGGGTGAGCTCTCCATCGCCGTCCTCCTCTTTCCCGACGTGCCACGTACCCGATTTGTGCGTTTTGAACGAAATTCCGTCGGCGCCCGCGAGTTTGGAACTTCAGAATTCGCGTCTTGGTATATCCATCTTCACTCCCCTCAATTTTTGTCCGTTAATTTTATCGTTTGATACCTCAAAACTGGCCACCAAGTTGACGTTTTAAATTGAACTATTTTTGGACAGTTTCGTGGAGCCGACTTCGTCAGCTCGTATCTTCGTCGTCGCAGCTCCGGTTGGCACGCTACCAGTTCCTGTGCACAGTTGGTATAACCATCTTCCTGTCTCCTTTAGATTTTGTTTTATTGTAAGCACGTTCGGTTGGTCGAATTCGACGCCAAAGTTGGCCGTCCGAATTCTTTAATTTGCACTTGTA
This sequence comes from Iris pallida, assembly GCA_029216955.1. NCBI lineage: Eukaryota > Viridiplantae > Streptophyta > Magnoliopsida > Asparagales > Iridaceae > Iris > Iris pallida. The sequence continues at coordinate 19,291,208 of JANAVB010029815.1, read as the reverse complement.
AAATTCCATTTTTGAACCCGGGACTCCGGATTCAATTTCTGAAACCACCAGTAGACTCGTGGCGTCGTTCTGGCATGTTTTCATATAAAGTTTGCTTGATTTGGAGAACGTTGGCCCTGGCACGTATTTCGGTGCAAGTTGGATACCAATATCCGGGTCAGCGGGTCATTTTGATTTCGGCTCATCGGAATCCAATTCCGGATATACCTTGTGTTCGTATCGTCATTCTGGACTCGTTGACATATAATTTGCTGAGTTTTGAGGACATTAGCTCCGACACGCTTTTCCGTGCAAATCGGTTTCCAATGTCCTGGTCAACGGACCAATTTGAGATCGAGTCAACAGAATCCAATTCTGAATATACCGTTGAGTTCGTATCGTCATTCTGGATTCGTGGACATATAATTTGTTAGGTTTTGTGCACTTTTATTTTGACACATTTTTCGGTGCAAAGTGTATCCAACGGCGGACATCATTTTAGTCCAAAATTACCGTTTTGCCCCTGTGTCCAAATTGGACTTTTGGACAGGCTATCCTAGCTGATTTGACCATTCTGGACACGTTGATAATATTTATTTTATCATCCGACAACATCTGTAGGTTTTCACCCTATTATTATAATCTTTCTCCTTTTGTGGTATTTTGAGTTCCATCGATTCCGGTGATTTCACAATCACTGAAATTGATGTGTTGACCTTGTAGATGTTATAGAGACTAGCCTTGACCCTGTTTGACCATGGTTGACTGCTTTGACTGAACTTCGAAGTAGAGTCAACATTTGACCTAGTTTAACCTAGAGTTGACCATAGTTGACCAGTTGACTAAATGTCAACTGTAAGTCAACCATTGACCCAGTTTGACCTAGTTTGACTTGGTTTGACTTATTGTGGCCTAGTTTGACTTAGTAGACTGAGTCTGACCTAGATTGCGTAGCTTATACTATAGAATCAAGCGTAACACTGTTGAACCCTAATTAGTTTATATATATCTTATCTTTAGGTCTGTGGCATCACTCTGAGCATCGACCCCATTTGACAGCTTAGGACCGCAGGCGAGTACATTCACTGATAGTTTTTATTGTCTTGATATCTGCTATATCCGATTCAGTCGTAGTGTCTTACTTGATTCCCAGTCACGATAGTTCACGGACTAGTATATGTTGGATCATGACATGAGATGTTGTTCCTGGATTTTCTTGGTATATATGTATATTTCCTGCCTTGTTTCATGTACTTGTATAGATACCGATTCCTGAGAGGGAGTAGCTATCCTCTTAGGAAATCCCATGTCGTGACGTGTCATGTCTAGGTCCATTATACTATTCGGGGATGGGGAATTATTAGGGGTTATGTGATCAAAGCCTCCCTGTCACTATTTTGCTAGCGCCACCCTCACCTCACGTAGGGTGTAGCAGACACCCCTTGCCGGGTTATCCAGGTTGGCCGGCATGACCCTTTCCAGAGATTTTCCTGTGATTGTCGGGCCAAGTGGATAACCCTACCATGACTCCCTAGCCGATCACATTTCGCTCTAATAATTCAAATCACATTTTACATTTATTGTCATATCTTATATTCCAGTTCAGTTTTACTTTCTGTACTTCTCACCATGCTATGATTTCATTTACTCACATGCTCTACATGCCTTTACATTGTACCTTGATTGGAGACTAAGTTCTGCTCGGGAGAAGAGTTACAACCCCGGTCCTTGTTTGGTTTAAGGGTTGTAACTCAGCTTCCGAACGGTTCCCAAGTCTTCATATATCTTTGTCTTGTAGTTCATTATACTGTCTCTTATAGAATTTGTCAATTCACATGGAACTGCTGTTAGTGTTTGTACTTGCTCATTTTCCTGACAGGATACCGTTGATAATATTTTAGGAGTTGTTATACCATTAGTGGACTTCATGATGTTGCTAGCTGAGGTGGATCTCACTATTCTTCTATGTGAGTTGCCCGGGAGTTATCCTTAGTTCGTCTTATTTTTCCTTCTTTATTTCCTGTCTTATGATTCCTTCTAGTAGTTTCTAGTTGTTCTTGTGCTTTAGTTATCTTTCTTGTCTTATCATCCCTAGCTGTTGTGATATGACTAGAGTATATTATAGTTATAGGCCTTCTAGACATAGTGTATATTTATTGGGTACTAGACAGCGTTCTACCGCCGATACTGCGGCGTAGGCTGGGCGTCGTCTACGTATTCGTACCCGTATATCCGGGTGCGGGTCGTGACACATTACATAATATATATATATATATATATATATATATATATATATATATATATATATATATATATATATATATATATATATATATATATATATATATATATATTACCTACTAGCATATGCATTCACATAGAAAATAGGATACATATAGATTGAGAGAGAAGACAAGAGTGTGTGTTAAAGAGTGAGGGTGTGTCATGAAGGGTGTGTTGTGTAGGTGTCTTGAGAGAGTGAAGTGATGAGTGAAAACAGTGTGCCATATACATAGTATGAAATCTAAATCCTTAAAACAGTGGACATCAACCTAAGAGTGTGTATTAAAGAGAGGCAAGTGTGAAGTGTGGGAGAGTGAAACCTGGAAGACAGTGGCAGCAGTTATATTTGCAGGAAATAGAGTTCAAGACAATTTGAAAAACACAAAAATCAGTTCACAACAGTTACAATATTCCAGTTTTTAGTCCTAACCTTCAATCCCAGTTTTCGAACTCAAAACAGTCCCAAATAATTCAAAAATTGACATATAACTAGATTACATATAGGAGTACAAGTTAGAGGTTTAAAATCATGTAAATAACAGTGTAGAATAGGTTAAATTGATGTTCAAAGTTCAATATCAAAATCTGAGAAAAATAGGAAATCAATACACAGTTCAGAATTCTGAACTCCCATTTCCAGTTTTTCATTCAACCCCAATGACAGCAAAAGAACCACCAAATGAACCCAAATTTCAAACACAATTAGTTCAAATATAGGAGAATGAATCTAGGAACTTAAACCAACATGTTAACAGTTCTAATTGGGTTAAAACAGTTGTACAAAATCGAATTTAAAAACTGGAATTCACTGAGAAATCACATGTATCAGTTGAATGTGAAAAATGACAAACAATTAATGAAAATACATTAAAATGCGATTTAAAAGGTTGGTAACATATCTACATGTTGTGTGCGTGTCCAACAGTATCATTGTGTCCAAGCACGAGGACACAAACGTGTCCAAACAAGAGAAAACTCGAATCGGGTACAACAGTGCACTGTCCAGTGCACTGTCCAGTGCACTGTCTTGTGCACACGTGCACTCGTGTCGTGCACATGACACAGGCCAAACCAGGCCTCGTGCTCGCAACCCTAGGTTTGCCCAGGGTCTAGCTAAGTGTCCAACAACCTGTACTGTGTCCTAGAGTGTCGTGTCCGAAGCTACAGACCCGTATCAGTGCTCGATTTTACGTGTGCACTGCACAGTATAAAATCAGTGCGACACTGATATCCCTCTCGACACGCCACATGGACACGTAAGACTTGACATGTGGCATGTCAGTCATAGCCCCATGGCGTGTGTCGAGTCTCGCGTGTCCTGGTTGCATATCGTGTCCTCTACAGCCCCCGAGTGGCAGGGGACAGAACTGGACTCAGTTCCAGCGTGTTCGTGTCCCTCTGTGGACACGACATGGCACTAAATACCTAAGTGTCAACACAAACATTCAAGAGGGACCCTAGATCTACAATCCTATTCAAAAGGATTTCAAAAATAACACAAAAAGTCTCTTTGTGGCATTTCGACAAACAGTTAAGGGACAGGTCTGGTACGTGTCCAGAACGGACACGAAACCTATGGGACTCGACAGGAAACCAATGCAAACACTTAAAGGACTCCTAGGGCTTCCTGAATATGTAAAAAATCAAAATTTCATTGAGGAATGAGGAAGTTACCTATAGGTGCACTTTCTAGAAAAACCCTCTTTGAAGAGCTCTTCTCCTTGATGTCCCAATCCAACAAATCAATACCAAACTGAAATGAAACTTCAATAACAACAAGAATAGGTATATTAAAACCTAATGGAAGAGATTTGAATGAAAAAGGAAATGGAATAGAATTCTAGGGGTTAAATGAAGTAGGAACAAACCTTTCCTAAACTTGAGCTTTCCTAAAAAGAGGCAACCCTAAAATTAAGAGAGCATTTATAGGGTGATGTTCCCAATGATGATATGGTGGCCAGCCACTTAGTCTAGGGCTTAGGGTTTTGTAATATCTTGGGCTTTGGGCCAACCTACAAGGCTATGAGTTAAATTGATTTATCAAAGGTTCTAAATCATAAGCCATGACTTATGACTTTCTAATTCCTATTGCTAACTAGAGTCTAATGACCAAACCAAGGATTAGCCTAGGTTAGACTAGAGTCATATAACCTAACCAAGTCTATACTAACTAGGGTTAGCTTCTAGGTTGGTCTACAAGGGTCAAAACTAGTCAAAGTCAACCTAGTCCAAACAATTCTAAATTAATTCCTAAAAATTCCCATAAATTCAAATAAATTCTAATAAATTTAAATTATCCCAAAAATGTCAAAAATACCCTCAAGCTAGAAATGTGGTAGTGACACTTATATCATACTGCATTATATTATTTTGTTCGTCTAACATGTACTTGCAGACAAGCAGTAAGCATGATCAAGACAGGACATATGCAATGAACAATATTTGATGGTCCAAAGATGGCGTCATACAAAAAGATTTCTCTGAACCGCCTAGCGCCCTATCCAGGCCCGGTCAGCGGACAAGGGTCGAGGGGCAGCGCCCCCCGTCAGGGGTTCGGGGGTGAAGCCCCCGAAAGGTATTCAGATTTCCAGATCTGTTTATCTTTGGACGATTGCCATCAAGAAAAAATGAGTGCTCAAATGTCAGAAGAAAGGCGTCATCAAATGGGCTATTACTTTTCATATTTATTCTATATTTTTCCTTTTATTGAGTATAGAGAAAAAAATGTGAGATTGATCGGATCGGTACTGGCTTAGTTTTTTTCTCAGTCCACAAACAAAAATAAGCCTACCTACATATCCGAAAAATTCACAATTCCAAAAAGCCCAAAACCTATACAAATTTGGTCCATTTCTTATTGTTCTGACCCAGCAGAACTCTAACAGAACTCTGACCGAGTTCGGTCCGAGTTCGGTCTAGGTTATTTGAATTTTAGTTCCCACCAAATCTGTATCCAACGTTCGTATGCGAAATTCTAGCATCCGAACTCTGCCCGAACTCTGTCCGAGTTCGGTGCCCCTAAAACACTATAAATAGAGTTGAGATTACCATTCATTTCAATCATCCAATTTCATCTCTTCTCTTCTCTATCTAAAGTGTTCTGAGCTTTTTTACTTTTATATCTAAGCCTTTACGACTCTTAGCCAAGCCAGTACAGTTTCTGTTTAATCTAGAGTTTGGTATTAAAGAGTTGTATCGGAGGCTGTATTCAGAAAATGTTCTAGTTTTCCAATTGCCTACTGGAGTCGGTCGTACGCTCGTCACCAAGCACGGTGTTGTGAAGTCGGTCGTGCACTTGTCGCCAAGCACAGTGTTGTAAGAGTTGCAAGCGCTCAGTTAACGCTTGTGCCATAGTGGATTAACAACGAGCAAGAGTACTCACGACTGGCTAGTCCTCTCAGAGGAAAACCAGTATACATCGTGGTGTTCACTGAGTTTGAATTCTTGACTCTTACTTTACCGCATTTTATTTACCGTCTTTTATCTGCCATAATATATAACTGCTTAATATTTTTAATTGATGATTATATTTTGCTGGACACGCACACACTCTATTCACCCCCTCTAGAGGTGCTCAACGGTCCTACATGTCTGTCTGTTACCACGGCTACGGCTAAAGCGAACCAATACTTAAGTGTTCCCCAGTGAACTTCCGTTAGCTGGGACAGTACCCCTACAACTAACCCAAGATTGATCAACGCTTTATAAACTAAAGATTTATTGAGATCTAGTTGCAATTGTTGTCTGATGGATTTTAAATTTTAGCTTTGATGGATAATATTATTTAATGATTTAATTTTACATATATTGATCTTCATAGGTTAGTGTCTACCATCTTTTGATATATTCATTTTTCTGTCACACTATTCTATATTCAGGCTTGATGATCTTGTGACTATTTATTGAATATTAGTCTTGTGATTTTGTCTTTAACTTGTGTAATATTCAATGATTTTGAGCTTTATATTATTATCTTCTTATTCAAGTTACTTACTGTCTATAACAGTAACTCTTTGCAGGGGAGAAGTCATGCATATTGAATATCTCTCTCTCTCTCTCTCTTTCTCTCAAAGCGTTTCTTCTCTTTAACCTTACGGTTATCTGATGGACACCGTGCAACAGCTTTAAAAGGGAAGAAATGAACTTTGATAAGAAGACCTAATATTTTTGGATTAGTTTTCTAGTTCCGAAAATATGTCTCTGATTTTTTTTTAAAATTCTATCAATAGTATTATTTTTTTTTGGATATAGCCATGTAAAAGTAGAGAAGTTAATTATTTCAAATCAATTATCCCCTTGACATGCCATATATCTAGAATACATTTTTCTTTGAACATTTATCTAGTTATGTTTATTTTTATTAGAGATATATTTGTTTGTTCATCTTTAAGCATTTATTTATTGGATATTTCTTTTTGCCTAAAGATGATATTTGTTTTTGGAACTTTATATGCATTTGATCAAAGGAAAGAAAGATCCATATCTTGGATATTCCTTAGATTTTGTTATTATTTATTTTATCTATTTTTGCATATAAATTACTTCGAAACTAGACACGCATATTTTAATGGGGAGCAAATTAATTATTTTAATTCTTTTATGCCCTTAATATGTAGTATACCTAGTTCATCATGGATATATATTCTTTTACTTAAAATATCTTGTTGAGTTGTTCATGATATTTGGATTTGTATTAGATGAGAGAATATATGATTATTATTATTTATTTTTAATTCTCTCATTCGAGTTTCTAAAAGTTATCTTGCCAAATATATATTTAATTATCCTTATTTGATTAAGTTTAAATTACTTTTGGCATTTTTTATTGAGATTTTATCTCAAAGTTCATGATTATATCTATATTTAGACTGGTCATACTTTGCGGGGGAGCATTCAAGTCGAATGAATTTATCCTTCTCAAGTATTTTGTCTTCATTACCTTCATGTTTATCCAATGGATATACATATATCATGCTAAGGTAATTGAATTCAAATGCATGAACTTTGGTATAGATTTTGCATAGATTCTAGTATATTTATTTTGATTTCATTCCGATGATTATATTCTTAATGAAATTGATTCACTAATTTGTATAGGCAAATTATGAATCATATTTTTTGTGATCATTATTAAAAGTCTCATTATATATTTTTATTTGGTATATACTAGATCTACGAATTTTTTTCTCATGGATTATTTATGACCAATGATTGATTTCTACTATATTGATATCTACTTTTTATTAAAATCCTTTATTGGTCTATTTCAAAACTATAGTTATATTTATACATCATATTGAGTTTTGAATGTCATTTATGGATTTCTAGTTGGTAAACTATGTATTGCTTGATTTCAGTTCTCTTTGTTAACGTTCAACCAACTATATTGTGGTTTGATAAGTTTTTATACTTTAGTTATGCAATTTTCTAAACTTGTTGTTACATTGTTCTCATAATCCTTGATCATGATTGTTTTTGCCTTCCTCCTTTACTTATGCTTGAGTTCGTTTTATCTCTTATTACGGGGGAGCTTATTTTTTTGATCATGTCAAAGGGGGAGAAATAAGTTTAAGTTATAGTATTTTGTGTTTATTAGTGATACATGCATCTATTGTATATATCTTAAACTTAACCGGTTTGTCATAATAAAAAATGGGGAGATTGTTAGCCCAATGCTTATATCATATTTTTTTTAATATGGCCAATCAATTAAGTTTAACATATTGACGTCACTAATATTCATGTAATCACTATCATGTTACTACTTAAACTTAGCATTGTCCTAAATGTTCACTATATCAATATTTCTATGCTTGTATCATATTGTTCTATTTGTCTAACATGTACTTGTAGACATGTAGTAAGCATGATCAAGCTTTGTCAAACCAGGACATATGTAATAGAGAATTAATGATGGGCCAAAGACGGCATCATACAAGAAGATTTCTCTAAACCACCTAACGACCTATCCGGGGCCTCGCATCGAGGGTTCCGCTGCCCGGTCAGCGGACAGGGGTCGAGGGGCCAGCGCCATCCGTGGGGATCGGGGGCGAAGCCACCGAAAGGTATTCAGATTTTCAGATCTGTTTATCTTTGGATGACTGCCGTCAAGAAAAAATGTGTCTTCAGGTTTGCTCAAATTTCAGAAGAAATGCGTCACCAAAGAGCTATTGGTTTTCCTATTTGATAAATGTATTTTTCATATTTATTGAGTCTAGGAATACGATATAAACTGCATCGTACTGGCAAATAGGCTATCCAAGAAACGTTTTGAAAATACCCTTTCATTTTGAAAACAAGCCAACTTACAAAAGCCCAAACTACTGTAGTGCCCCGCTCCCGTTGGGGCGAAGCACTATGTAATAGGCTCGTGGCAAGTCAGACATAGTCGGGAACATAGATGGCTAGTCTGACTCAGCGACGAGTTTGGTATACAAAAACTATGGCATCAATAAAATCGATTTGGACGAGTGATATGAGTACCGTTCCAACTAATGGATTGGTTACTATTGGAATAAGTCCTAGATGCAGTGGACTGTGTCTTGACGAATGAACTCTAAAAAGAGCGACGCAACCAGTCTGTTGTTGGTTTTATTGGTTTTCTTGTCTTTCTGAATGAATTATTGCGTGGATTTGACAAGTGTGCTTTCGCGTCGATTTATGAATGCATTTTTAGGAATTTCGAAGGAAGGATTGAAGGAAGGGTTCTAATTCGATGCTTGTGCCATTGCAGGAGTTCATGTAACTGACGCTTGACCGTCGCGAAGCGTTCTCCTACTCTCGGCACAATCTTTCTAGGTGGGTGGTTCTTCGGCCCCTTCTTTTCTACTCCTTTCCGCCAACTAAATTCTTAAAGTTCAACGTTCAAATCGATGATGCTAACGGGATGTATGCTTTGCCACTAAGATCAAGAACTCGGGGTAATATAGCAACTTAGAGAAGTTAACTCTGAATATATAAGTTCACACTAAGTAGAGAAAAGATAAAGTTCTAGGAAAGAGATAGAATTTATTTCATGCTCTGCAAAACACAACGAAGAAACCTTGGTTGCGGTATATCACACCTTGGAGAATTTGGTGCCTACGGGATGCTAATGCTAAATCAGAACATACGGCTTCAGGGAAAAGAACCCTTGCACGAGTAGGAATGATTATGTGGTTTAATAATGTTTACGCTATGCAATTTACTTCATACATATTAAACTGTTCATACATTCGCATGGTCATGGACGACTTGTGCACAAGGTGAGCTTTCCTCGAGATGGTACCTGGGGCGCTGGGACCGAATCGGCCTAGGAAAAAATTATGGAATCGTACTTCGGCGCAAGGCATTGCGAGACCTCCGGTTAGGCTCGCAACCTGGACTGGTAAGGCACGTCGCAATGCTACGTAATCGTCCTTCATGGTGTCGATATCACCAATGACCGCATATAGGATAGATTGCATGCTCACCTCAGGTGGTAAGTATTATGTATATTTTGTGCAAAAAAGGAGCACGGCCGTGGTAAGATAAATTGAAATTGGCTAAGTTGTTACCGTTTAAAATGTGCCTTCGATATGAACTACAATTCATAAAGTTCTAAATAGAAAAATCACTTCATATGCTAGAATCCTTAATAAGCAGTATCAGTTTAGACGAGTGGGTTCGTCCCATCCACTAGCAAGTGTGCTAACCCCCAACTCCCCAGGTAACGAGCGTGTTGCGGGAGCTCGAGACTAGACTGAAGCTGAAGAACGGGAGGTGGCTCGAAGCTCTCCTATTTTAAAGTATTTTGAAGCCCAATTCAGATCGAAGGCTTTTGTTCAAATGTATAAAGGGGCATGAATATATGGAACATCGAGAATTATTTCATGGCAAGCTTGTCGAGAGCTTTCTTTTGTGTTTTCAAGATGTAGTCGCAACGACATATGTAATATAAAAATGACCTTGCACATACTTTGCAAGTTTTATGAATGAAAAGCTAAATTTCTTTCTATTCTATGTCTTCAACTCTCTGCACTGTTTAATTTTAATGCATCGTGTCAAAAGAAATTTCAAGTGCACATTCTTGCTTTGTACAAGTCTAATAAAGACTTGTACGACATCATGTCCCGACTCGTGGAATCGATTTATCTCGGATCAAGGCGATGACGACCGATTTGGCGAGTTGGGATGTGACAACTACTTCCTAACTGCTTCATCTTTTCAAAAAGTCCAAATCAATTTGCAAAAACCGTGACAGAACTCTAACAAAATTTGGCCCGACTTCGGCCCGAATTCGGCCAGAGTTCGGTTAGTGCCCGTTGGATTTTGAACTTGGTCCTCCTGCAGTTATGAATCTTTCCGAGATTTTCTCATAGAATTTTGCCCGAATTCTGTCCGAGTTCTGACAGAGTTCTGCCTTTGGAAAAAATATAAATAGAGAAGGGTTTCGATCATTTCAACACACCAATTCACTTTCATATCTCTTCTCTATAAGTCTACTACTTCTTCCAAAGTATTCTGAGGTATTCATTTTCAAATTCCAAGGCAGTTACAATCCTCTAGTCGATTTGCCATTACAGTACGGTCTAGACGTTTCAGAGTAATTGTAATTAGAGGCTTAATTGAAGATAGACATTTTACAATTGAAGTTGGTCGAGTACTTCGGATCAAAGCTCGTGTTGTAGAAGTTGCAAGAACTTCGGATGAAAACTTGTGGTATTTTTCCATAATGGATTCAACTGGAAGCCAGAGTTCTTTCGACTGGACTAGTCCTCACAAGAGGGAAACCATTATATATCCTTGTGTTTGCGTTTGCTTTCTGCTCTCTATTTTTTATTACATATCTGTGATATATATTTTGTGATCTTGTTACTAACGATTTTTTAAATAGCTAATTTCTGCTGCCTACTCTATTCACCCCCCTCTAGAGTATAGCACTTTACATCTCGTTCCTACAGTTGGTATCTAGAGGGATTAAAGAGGGATGCTAGGATACTCACCAAGGATATCGGAGATGTCGTGGGGCTTCGCAAAGGTGCGCGTACAACAACTATGTCTAGCATGGTTCAGTCTGGACACTTTGTCGTAAAACTTGCGCCACAGACAAACCGTTGCGATCCACGTGCTACGATTTTGAGGAAAGGTAGGGGACACGTACAGGTACAAGTTAGAATTGGTTTGGTTGAGGATTGATCAATAAAAAGAGATGAAACACAGGTGAAAAATCAACCAACCTGCTAGTTCGGATTTTCCATTACGGCTGAGAATATCTTTCAAGTTTGGCCCTCTACCGACCAAACAAGTAGACAAGACTCCTATGGTACTTGATAGAGTTGAAGAGGGATCTCTTAGATTCATCGTGGAGGTGTTGGAATGGTTGGAAGGTGTTCTGGATGGTGCGGACAACAGGTATTTGCCAAGCAGCCGCGGGTAAAGGAGAAGAGGAGGTGGGATCGGGATTTTAGGTTTTAGGTTTCGGTTTTTATGAGGAATATATATAAATATATACAAGAAATATGAGAGGGAAGGGGTTTAAGCAAAGGAGAGGGATTTGGGAGAATTTAGGATTTGGTTAGGATTGGTTTTGAGTTTAAATGGCGAGGAAAAGATTGCGATTTGGTAGTTTCCAAATAAACCCCCCATCTTTATAATGCATATTTGCATTTTCCAATAGATAGCTATAATTAATTAATGAAAAATCAATTAAGAAGGGCCAATACTAGTCTTAAGCAATCTAGGTCAGGCTCTACCTTTACTAGTTGGTTGGATTTTTGGTTGGTGCGGCTTGTTGGAATTAATCGGGTCCTGAAAGTCTATTAATTGGGTCTTTTGTGCCATTTGTGTATAAGTAGCATATGAAGACTCCGTTGAGTGGGACACTAGTGGCATGAGTGTAGTAGGCTTCGAGTAGGTTAAAGCCATATATTGGATCGAACGATTCGGGTCGAGATTGGTCTCCAATTCCAATTGGAAAGTACATTGATTTTACGGTAAGGGTTATAATTGGCTTTTTTGACCCGAAAGTTGTACCATAAAAATAGAGTACAAGGGAACATTTTAAGTGGGACATGATATGCCTAAATGAATGTGGACTCATCTAGATCGTGGATGTGAAATTGGTTTTGAGAAATTTTTAATTCTTGTGCTTCTAAAATCAAAGTTACGATAAAGGGTAATAATAGTAAAAATTAAAATTAAAATATTATCTAATAATAAATAATCCTACTAAACATAAAAAATTTCCAAATTTCAGAGGGCTTACACACTCATCACCTTTTAAACAAGATCAGTGAACATATGTAGTTGTTATCTTAGCCAATCTTAATAGGTTTGCATATAGGTAGTTGATACTTGTAGATTTTCTTCTATCTCATTAGTTTAGTCATAGGATGTAACACTATAAATACAAGACTATTCTTTTTGGTCTTGCTTATTCAAGAGAAGATATACAAATTTGCCTTCTAAATTCAATAGATATTACCTTGGATTCATCTGTAACTTCTCTTAACATAGTAAAGAGTTCCAATGTGATTTTCACATATTATAACAAAATATATTCAATATGTCATTATCGTTTTGAGAACTTCTTTTCACGAAATGGGCTCCACAGTAAAACTATCATCTTCAACTTCAACAACTTGATCATTTTCCATGACACACTTAATTATTTGTCCGTCAGTCAACATCTCTAAAGTTGTGTTATCTTTTATAGGGAAGTTCAAGAAGTTCTCGACATCCATTTCATTTCGATAATTCAACTATTTGATTATATTCAACTATGTACAATCCATTTTGGAATTTTTTTTAATGAATTTTACTTACATATAATTGTTAGTAGTAAAACAAGAAAGTATGTAGTGTTTTTACTTATATGTTCATAAAATGGAATAATGTAGTACATTGAATAATGTACAACTATTTTTTGAAAAATAAATATATCGTGAATTTTACTTTGTTAAACAAATACATATAATTGTTAGTTCCTAAAACGCAAAATTAATAGTTTTTTTTAACCTAAAGGTTAATTTTTAGAGGTCTAAGTGTACTTGTTGACTAGGAGTCCTATGTTTCATGGTGAATCCCTTTCTTATTTGTAATCATTTTAGCCACCACCAGCAGTGAAGGTTGACATAAATTAACTTTGTAACCTGTCATAAAATTGTGTTCAACTCTTGTTGAGCTTTTTCGTGCAGACCTGTACTAGTGGTTAGGGAAGGCTTGGGAAATGGTGATCTTGTTTACGAAGGAACTAGGATCCAGTCTAGTAACAAATGTTTAAATACAGATAAATGATATTGCCTAATGCGAGAGGTTACAATCCACAAGTACAAAAGCCACCAATATCAAATGAATGAAAAACACCATGGTTCAGACCGGTGGGAGGAATGAATAGGGTAAGCTGAACAGACTTGGGGCTTGGGCAACTCCCCAAGATCATCTTGATCCCACCAAAGGTTAGGGTTATAGATGACCACCAGGACCGACTGACAATAAGGGTCAAGGGGCAACCAAAATTTATTCCGGATAGGACAACCCAACCATCTGGGCCCTGAACAAAGATAAGCCTGCATCAAAGATGAGAAAGCTGCAGCAATAGCGAAACCATACAAAGAATACAAAGACAACAAGTTATAAAGAGAACCACAATAAGAACAAGAAATCAAATAAAATCCATTGGGAGCAGACCCTAGAAGTCCCACAAAGACTACGTACAGCTTCTTCATGCTTCTTACCACAATATAACAACTACCAAGTAGTTACACTAATGAAGATGTAGATATTTTTTAACTAAACAAATGTATTGAATAGGTAAGAACATGTGATTATATATACATGCTCATGGTAATACAAAAGTACTGAAAATAGTTAAGAATATACATGTTCATGGTAAAAACTTGGCAGTTATTATAAGAAAATGATCAGTGCAAGCTTTCTTTGACAGCCTTAAGGTAATACCCACATTAAAGTTCTCGTGATCCTTTTATTTCGAAAGTAGATTTTTCAAAATAATGCTGTACTATTTGACCTTTTTTCACTTGTTTTTGATTTGACAAGTTAAATGATTGTTAGACTATAATAACTCAGGGTGTTAATTGGGCCGGTCTAGTCCGGGCCCGCCCGTGGACTGGACCGGCCCGCCCCCCTAAAAGCCCGGACCGGCCCGCTGCTGGACCGAACCGGCCCGGCCCCCCTCTCCCTACCGGTTCGGGTCGAGCCTCCCCCCCCCCAGCCCGAGCCCGGCCCGGCCCGGACCGCTGTTTTTTTTTTTTTTTTGAAAAAATAGGCCCGGCCCGCTATAGGCCCGGTTGGACCGGCCCGGCCCGGCCCGCTGGGACCGGTCCAGCCGACCGTTGGAGGATTTGAATTTTTTTTTTTTCAGATTTGACCGTTGGGGGGGGGGGGGTTGTTTCTTTTACCAAAATACCCCTCCCATATAGCCGTTATTAAAACGTTGGAAGGGGTATTTTGGTCATTTTTGGCCTAAAATTACCAAAATAACCCCAAAAAATTCCCATAAATAGGCCAAAAATCCTATTTTTCAAACACAAGTCATTCCTCACAAATTCTCTACATTTCTCTACGGTGCTCTGGTGCTCTACTGCTTTCCCTCCCCGGTGCTCTGGTGCTCTACTGCTTTCCCTCCCCGGTGCTCTACGGCTTCCCGATCTCCCTTCCAACTCCATTCCGGCTCTACGGCTTCCCGATCTTCCTCTCAATCCCTTACTTTCTTCTAACGTAGTTTACTTTATTTTATTTTATATATGGCTGGTGAAGGTTCAAATCAACCTGATCTTGCTGGACAGACTTTCCAATATTTTAATAATTTTTTTGACGGTACTGAAATTCCACCTGAGCAAGTAGCCACTAATCCGATTCCGGAGGGGTGCCAACCATCTCCTCCGGAAGTAGCTAGTACAACCCAACGTCCTGAAAAGAAAAAAAGGTCTAAGTATTGGGATTATTTTACTTTGATTTTTGAAACTAATCCTGATGGTTCGTTTGTTTTAGATGCCAAGGGTGAACCGAAACCGTACAAGGCGCAATGCAAGAAATGTTGCAACCAGTACGCATGGAAGAAGGGCGGTGGCACCGGGACCATATCCAGACACTACGACACTTGCTACGGGAAGGACACACTTCAAGCGTCCCAAACCCAAATAAGCTTCGGCGCCACCGGTTCTTCAATTGGTAACTTTACTTACTCAGCTGCTCGGCATAAAACCGAATTAACTAAACATATTATTCGTGACGAACTTCCTTTCACGACGGGTGAAAGCGGATCTTTACGAGATTATGTATCACTTTCTCTAAACCCCTCCTTTACTAAAGTGAGTAGGCAACAAGCTCGAAAGGAGGCCATTCGTCTCTTTAACGAGCAGAAAGCCGCTTTGAAAGCGGATTTTGAAAATATTAGTAAGTTAGCTATTACTTCTGATATTTGGACTACTAAATGGAGTTATGCTTATATTTGTATTACTGCACACTATATAGATGCACAATGGATGTTGCAAAAACGCATCATCTGTCTTAAACTTATAGAATGTCCACACACGGGCGCTGTAATTTCAAGTGAGATTTCAAGACACGTGCGTGAATATGATATTCATGCTAAAATTTTTTTTGTCTCTTTGGACAATCCATCAAACAACAATGCTGCTATGTCTTCTTTGTCAGTAATTTTTAAGCCTATTTTAGAAGGTAGACTTATGCATGTTAGGTGTGCTTGCCATATAATTAACTTAGTTGTTAAAGAATGTTAAAATTTTTTTGAACCCCATTTAGACACTCTGCGACAATGCTTGCTCCACCTAAACTCGTCTCCAAGTAGACAACAAAGTTTTGCATGCACTTGCGCACATTTTGGTATGACTTTTAGAAGATTTGTGAAGGATATACCAACTAGGTGGAACTCCACCTACTTGATGTTGAAATCTGCAATTCCTTTTAAGAGTGCTATTACATATTATTGTACTTCGGATGTCACCTTTGACTATCAGGTTACTGATGATGATTGGGTAGCAGCTGAAAGTGTTTGTGAATTTTTAGAAGTTTTTTACAATGCTACATTAACTCTTTCTGGTGTTTATTATTCCACATCTTGCTTAGCTTTACGTGAACTTTGTAACATGTCTTATTTATTTTCTAAATATAGAGATTATCTAAATTTTGAAATTGCGGTTAGAAATATGGAAGCCAAATTCAGAAAATATTGGGGTGAAGTACCTCTTTTATATTGTTTGGCTTCCATATTTGATCCTACAATCAAATTGGATGGCGTAGAGGTTTTATTAGATGGATATGGAGAATATATGGGTATAGACGTTACTGACATGAAGGCAGAAGTTAAAGTGGCTTTGGACAGGTTAGTTATACTGTACGAAGAAGGAGCAATATCGACCCGACCAACTCAGGGGGGGCTAGTAGTAGCTCCGGCTTGGCGTCTAAGCTATCAGCAGCCGGTCGCATACTACAAAGGAAGAAACAAAAGCAATCTTCCCAACCTACTCAAGAGTTGTCTGCTTACCTTAACTCTTATCAAGACGAAGATGAGACTCCAGATCACTTCGCCGTTTTAGAATGGTGGAAGAGACACGACAAGAGATTTCCTGTGCTTTCTAACATAGCACGTGATCTACTGATGGTTCCGGTGTCGACGGTAGCATCGGAGTCATGTTTTAGTGCAAGTTCGAGGATGTTGAGCGATAGGAGGAGCCGCTTGAAGCCCGATATTTTGGAAGCAATCGTGTGCGTACAAGATTGGATGAATGCCGATAAAAGAACACAAAACCAGAAAGATGAAGAAGATCATGACATCCACGAGCTGGATTTGGAATCGCTTTCATTGCATGAAGGCGAACAACAATGAGGCTACGGTGCAAGGTATTAGGTATGTACATTTAAACTTATACATTTCAATTTTAAATTTTAACTTATACTTTCAAAAACTATTTTTTTTTTTACTTATACTATTCAAAATTTTAATTTTAACTTATACTATTCAAATTTTTTAACTTATACTTTCAAAAACTATTTTTTACTTTAAAAAAAAAAACATTTTTTAACTCCGCCTATGCCAAACAAGCATTTGCCGGTCCCAAGCCCGGATAAAGGAAGAGGGAGAAATATTTTTTTTTAAATTTTTATTAATTTTTATAAACATTTGTAATATTTGTATAAACATTTTTGTATAAACATTTGTATATATTTGTATAAACATTTGTATTACAAACTATTACTAAATTATAAACATTTTTGTATTACTAAATTATAAACATTTATATACATATTTTGTATAAACATTTTATAAACATTTGTATTAAAAAGAAAACATTTTATAAACATTTTATAAACATATTTTGTATAAACATTTTATAAACATTTTATAAACATAAAATTATAAACATTTTATAAATATTTTGTATAAACATTTTATAAACATTTAAGTTACAAATTTTTAAAATTAAAATACAAAAGAAAATGATTAAAAAACCAAATTAAAAAAAAAAACTGTAAAAAAAAAAAAAAAAAATTCAAAAAAACCGGGCCGGTCCGGTTAACCCGGCCTGAACCGGCCCGAACCGCCCAAGGCCCGGACCGGCCCGTGGTCCGGTTCAACCCGGACCGACCCTAATTGTGTCCGGTCCACTGGGCCGGGCTGGGTCCAGAGCAGCAAAACCGGATCGGGCTTAGCCCGGACCGCTATTAAGACTGAGCCGGTCCTGGACCGGCCCGAACCCGGTCAGGCCCGCCGCCTTTGGACCGTGGGCCGGCCCGGACCGGCCCGAAAAAACCATGAATTATAACTTTTTCCATTGTATCCAGTATGATGACCAATTTTCCACTCAAATGTTTTGTTAACTAGGTTTCAATGTTGAGACAGTGGACTACAAAATTGTACCTTCACCGTATGGGATGTTGGGGGGCAAGACAAGGTATTGCATAAGAACAACTTTTTTTTTTCCAAACAAAACTAATAGATAGTCTTTTTATTCCAAAGAAATGGAAAACTCGCACTTTTATCTTTACGAAATTGTTAGCCAATAAATGAAATTTAGAGTACTGCATAGATTTTACTGAAATTTGCTAAGAGTTACAAATTTGATATCAGCTTTGAGATGTTATAATATAGACACCAAAGTGTTAGCTATTATTGTCATTTGGTATCACTATCTAGCACCATATATATATATATATATATATATATATTCCATATATATATATATATATATATATATATATATAGGGTGTCTACTTGTCACTCCCCACATGCTATCATCATGTACCCATGTGCATGATGATAGCATGGGGGGGTGACAAGTAGACACCCCCCCCATGAGGTGCCACCCTACCTCCCTTATTCTCATATATATATATATATATATATATATATATATATATATATATATATATATATAAATTGAAGTATCTTATAGCAATCACATTTAATACTATTGAAATCTCTATTCAAATCATTTTTAAGACAAGAAAGAAGGAATCTCCAAATGGCCATTGTGTCTATATACCATAAGAAAGTGTTAATGAAAATACAAGAATAGACTATCTTCCCAACCACCAATGACATTGACTACCATGTCTTCAAATACATGTACTTTCTTAATGGGAGCATATCTACTGTTCTCAAAACCTGTGTATCAAACATATTCTTTCTCTTATAAAAATGTAGGTTCCATTGATTGTGGGTGTGATTTTTTAAAATAACTAGTGGGACCCACATTTTTATAGGAGAGGGGACATATTTGGTACACGTATTTTGTGGACAACAGATCTGCTCTCTTTCTCAACTAATTGATAGTCAACGACTATTAACTTCATAGTCTAGCTTTTGCATTAATGGCATGACAAGGTATAGGACAGATCTATGATACATGTTGGATCTAGGTTCAACAAAGTGTTCATACACGTATATGAAGAAGTAATGTAGTATTCGAGTGCCCAACACCTATTTTACATGGGCATGGCTCCTTAGATGTGTTGCACATATCTACATCAAGATACCTCATCTAGTTTCTACTCCTCAAAGCAGTTGACAATGCGTAGATGTACTTTGTACTAACTTCAACCAAACTTTTCACTGAGACTCCACATTAAGATACTCAATCTTATATTTTATTCCGCTGTTTCATATGAGTTATTCTAGTTTGAGTTGTATTCCCTCTTGTTGTTAAGAAATAATGCTAAGGTTGTTAAGGAGTAAGAAAAGAAGAACAAAGGAACAAAATAAGCCATTCCTCAGTATACTATCAATTGCTCAATCGGAAAAGAAATAGGATCTTGTCCCCTTAGAATATCGGGTTTATGCATAAATGGCTATCCAAACCATAGTTTACAGTATCGGCCGACACCCATCCGATACGACCGATATCGATACGGTTTGGCATGTTCCGATCTGATACCGACCGATACCCATACTGATCGATACCGACATTAGGGATCTTTTTTCCGGTCAATTTGACAGAAAAATAAATGAAAAAGACCAATCAGCGAGGGTGTACAAGCATAGTAAGTTTGTAAAAGCATGTAAAAGAAGAAAAACTTATCTATCGTATGTAAACCAATCGGCAAGGTAAGTACTATTTCATTCAATTTCAAAACTGTTAAGAAATACTTAAACACCGGAAATACTTAAAATTATGCCTAAATGAATAAAATATATTTTCTAAAATATTAATAATTTGTTAATAATTATTTGTTTTCTGGTACAAAATCTGATACTCTGATCCAAAATTGTCAATCCCGATGCTCATAGGAATGGTCCGATAATGATTCCGATACTGCGAACCTTGTCCAAACCTATCTTTTTTCAACTCTCTCACGGTCGTCTCCACATTTGAAATGGAATAGGTCTTCAACCATTCGATTGAATTTGCTATTTAGAATTGGCTTTCCATCTGCTAAAGTGTTTTTGTCTTTATTTCTTTTTTTTCTCTCTCTCTGCAGATTCTCGACTTCACCTTGAAACACTAGTTTGGGCTTGATAACTTCATTCATTTGTGTCAAGTGATTATTTGGTAGGGGCGCCATAGGGGGAACATATATGATCGAACTAATTACTTTTGTATATTTTTTTGTTGTTGCATAGATTCGGCCACTATGGAGGCATTATTTCCAGAATATCTTTGATGTCTTTATATGTGGGCAAAATTAAGACTTCTGTCATCTTTCTCAGATAACTAGCAATCTTATGTTTCATAAAGTTGTGATGGCAAGGTTCTGACCATGCTGCAAATATATTTTACTGCTAGCAAGTGAGCCCCTCTCCCTAACCACTTGGGCTAGGGAGCTTGGACGTATGTTTAGTGATATGTTAATGTTATGATTAGTCCTGGTGTCTCATCAATATTATTTGGGTTAATTAGACTTTGGGTCCCATAAACATTCGAAAATTAGCGTTTGGATCTTGAAGACGTCAAGCTTAGGGTTGGGTACTTAGGTTTCCAGAAACACTATTTTTCTAAAATGTTTATTAACAGATTTTGGATGGTCAACATCTATCTTAGGACCCAAACCATAAGCTGGACACCTTCAGGACCCAAATGCTAATTTTCGAATTGTCTGGGATCCGAAGTCTAATTAACCCACTATTTTGTGGCATATCCCTAATTCCAGATTGCTTTTATTTAGTTTAAGAATAAGTTCAGCTATAAAAAGCAATCAGCAGCATTTCCCCTGGTTCATTCTTACAGTAATATGTGCATAAATAATGCTTCATAAATTTCATTTTGTCAATAGTGATTCAATCAATACAGATGGTATTGCTAGCTCTACACGTAAGTACAATTCATAAATTAAAAGGATGCTACTACATGGACCGCCAATGGGCGTGACCGCCGATTGCCCGTGCCCACGTGGCATGGAGCTAGCGGGGAGGGGGTGGGTGCGGAGCTAGCAGAGGATGGTTGTAGCCAATGGGAGCCTGCCACGTGGACACGGGCAATGGACGGTCACTCCAATTGGCGGTCCAAATATCATTTTCGAAATTAAAAACCCTCTTCTGTGCTCTTGGAGACTAGGTCCTAAATAAACCTACAGCCAGGAACATGATATAGATATAATGCAAGTGAAAGTCTAGTATATTTCCCCCTCCTAATTTTAAGGCTAAATTTCAACTTGATACCCTCAACTATCCATGTTTTGCAACTTGATACCCTAAACTTTCAAAATAGCCAACTTGATACCCTGAAAAATATATTTCCCAAAATGCCCTCCCCCCCTCTCTCTATTTCCCAAACCCCCCCCCCCCCCTCCCTCTCCGGCCGCCGCTGCTGCGCGCCGCCCCGCCGCCCCGCTGCCGCTACTACTGCGCGCCCGTCGCTGCTGCGCGCCGCCCCGCCGCCCCGCTGCTGCTGCACGCGCCGCCGCTGCTGCTCCGGCCGTCGCTGCTGCTGCGCGCCGCCCCGCCGGGGGAGAGAGGGGGGGGGGACGCCGGAGAGGGAGGGGGGGGGGGGGGGGGGGGGGGGGGGGGCGACGCCGGAGAGGGAGGGAGGGGGGGGGGGGCAAGGGTATTTTGGAATTTTTTGGATTTTAGGGTATGAAGTTGGAAATATTCAATAGTTGATGGTATTAAGTTAACTATTTTAAAAGTTTAGGGTATCAAGTTACAAAACATGGATAGTTGAGGGTATCAAGTTGAAATTTAGCCTAATTTTAATTAGCTACAGGAAGACAACTATTTGGGTTTGGAGAAGAGAATTTGCATGCTCAACTTTGGCACCTCATGGAACTAATCAAGATGCTTCACCAATTGATTGTTGTGAATTAGATATCGTCTAAAAATCCTCTCTTTAAAACAGATTTATTAGATGGACATAGACATGAGATGCTATTTGTATTTTGGCATATGTCGTTCCGAAAAAGGCTAATTACTCTAGTGGCACTCCAACTATAGTGCTTGAGCATTTTTGACGCATTAACTTTTACTGCTCAATTTTGGCATCCCAACTTTATAAATTGTTCTTTTGAAGCACTTTTAGTCCAAATTTAGTTGCATATACAAGTTCATCATGAACAAAATAATATTGTTATTCATTAAATTACAAAAATCAACACATCATCGAACAACAAACACAAATATTAATTGATCCAAAAATTAACGAAAGATATCGCAAAAGAATAAATTATGAAACTGGGGTGCTAAAATTAAGCAGTGAAAAGTTAAGATGCCAAAAACATCTAAGCATTATAGTTAGCTAGGATGCCACTAGGATAACTTAGCCTTCGAAAAATGATACTAATATTGGAGTCTCCATGGTTCTAAGAACTCTATTATTATTATTATTATGAGGAAATTAAGTCTAAGCCTAATGGTTGCCACAAGATGTATGTTAGTAGTTGCAAAAGAGGGTGCCTTCAAGGGGGAAAAAGTAACAAGAACAGGTCCAAGGGGATGAAAGTACATACAGTGATAATAAGTAGGAATATGATAAGTTTACTAACAACTATTTACTACTATACCACAAAAGCACTAGTTGTTCATAAAAGTAACAAAACATAGAGCGTGCTGCGAACTGCTATCAGAATGAATGAATATTGCTCAACTTGTTCAACTTTGAAAGGTTCTCTAAGTTGAAATGATATATCGCTTAATCTGGTACCAGTTTTTTTGCCATATCTTATAAGTTGAAAGTGAAGTAGGAATGAAGAGATTTTGCTTGTGGTTTTGGTTGAGAATTATCATAGACAAATGTTAAAAAACGCTGCAACAATTACTAGAGGACAACACAATTTTGACGTTCTATGCATATCTAGGACTTCCAAAATTTTAACAGTTCTGATTTTTTTCGGTCCTTGGTATTTTAGGACTACCAAATTTTGACAGTCCTGATTTTATATAGATAGCCAAAATTTTGAGCGCATGTGCGGCCTCAGGAGAGGGCCTCTATGAAGGTCTTGACTGGCTATCAAGCAACATATCCAACAAGACCAAATAAAAATAAAAAATAAAAAAAGACCAAATAATACTTTGTCACATCTATCTTCATCTACCAGATATAAATGAAGCACCTTATACATTGTGGACCATAATTTCGTGAACAAGGACATTGTACACTATTGTGCATTTTTATTACTCTTAGGCCCCGTTTGGTAAATCGTATTTGGAGTTGGGATTTGAATTTTTATGGATTTGGAGAATCCTATGTTTGGTTGGAGATAGATTTGGATATCGAAAGTATGACAAAATCCAAAACTTGGATTTGGGAAGAAAAAATTAGTTATTCTTTAATAATTTTGCTAAAATATTTATTCTTTAATAATTTTGTTAAAAATTAGTTATTTTTTAATAATTTTGTTAAAATATTTATTCTTAATAATTTCGTTAAAAATTAGTTAATTAATAAAAAACTAACTAATAGTTAGTTATCATAATCATATTCTAAGTTAATAATTTATTAATTAATCATTTTATTATTTAATAATTTGGCATTGTCATTAAAATTATCAGATGTGTTGTCATACTTGTTTGTGTTTGTTTTCTATTCTGAATCATGGATGAACCATGTGTTCCTTAAAAAAAATTAAAGGGAAATGTTTGATAGCACCGTGAAAATAACATCAAAAGGTAATTTCTTCAATAATCGAGGGAACACCAAAATCTGACCATATTTTGCTGACCATATAATATGACAACTTATGTTGATAACATTAATACGGTGGTCTCATCACATGATCAATACATAGACTACCACATCATTTGATCATCATAATGTAGTCAAAATTTGGTATCCCCTAGCTTTGCCCTAATACCTTACATAGAGAGTGCTCTCAAACCCCTTGTTAGCAATCACCCGAATAAAACTCGTATTATACGCGAATTTTTCCGTATCTTTCATAAACGTATAATACTTGCGTACTTTTGACAGATCCAAATCAGTACATAAATTTTAATCATGAGAAGTTTTAAACGTGTTCTGTATAAATTATTGAATTATTTGGCACAAAAAATGTGTTGAGAACCTATTTGTTAGACTATATTTGTAACTATGTAAATATGGCCCATAAGCCCAACCATGTAGACCCTATATATATTGTAATCAGCCCCCATCAAGGAGAACAAGGCATTATTATTGCCTTGTTCTCCTTGATGGGGGCTGATTACAATATATATAGGATCTACATGGTTGGACTTATGGGCCATATTTACATAGTTACAAATATAGTATAACACTATTTAATTAACCAAATTTGACAATATATTTAAGAATGTGAAGTTTCTAACCTCAATATTTTTATTTTTTGAATATTTGTCCGAATTTTTGAACGTATTTTGTTGGTACTGAGCCGATTTATACTCGTACTTTTGCCGTCCCGAATTTTTTCCGTTTGCCGAATTGCT
Source organism: Iris pallida (assembly GCA_029216955.1). Taxonomy (NCBI): domain Eukaryota; kingdom Viridiplantae; phylum Streptophyta; class Magnoliopsida; order Asparagales; family Iridaceae; genus Iris; species Iris pallida. The sequence goes on along the minus strand of JANAVB010029815.1, from coordinate 19,266,631 downwards.
AACAAGGCTCAAACCTCCTTACCAAAACCTTTTTGGGGCCCTTTCTCTTGTAAAACCACAAGCAATAATCTATTGTGGCATTCAACAAACCTGATCAAGCATATAGTGATTAGTGAGGATGCAGAGACGAAAGAAAAATAATGTTATTGTGTTACATATGCTCGTTGAACACAAAACATGGAGAAACTATATTGGGTTGGGCTTAACTGCAGGTGCAATGGAAACTGTATGAAAGGATCAATCATCGGACATAGCATCACAAATTTCTTTTATATCAAAACAAGGATCCCCAACTTTCCCTTAGGTATTCAATCATGTTCTTCGACAGTAGTATGCATAACAGCCCCCACCAAACAAACAAAGCAAAAGAGATGCTACTGCTTGGACAATCAAGTCTTATAAAGGCCATTTCTTCATACTTGTAGTCTGCTGCTGTTCAGTTGCTAGTCACATTCACAAAATAGGAGCCTTGTGCAGTAAAAAAAAAGGTGACCGAAATTTTGTTTCTCCAGAGCTCATGCGGATAAGTCAGCTGGATTAAGAGAGCTTCCTACAAAACAAGATCCAAGTTGAGCGCGAACTTTTATATATCCATATAAGATTTTGAGCTCGAGGATGGATTGGTTGATCCCTTCTTTTTGGCCTTGGATTTCTTTTTGCTATTCCCTGGACGGTTGGGTTTCTTCTCCTTGTTAACATCCACCTCAGGAGGTGGCTGAGTTAACTTTAGATGATTATGGATCGCTGAGACTGGATCCATCTGGAATGTTAGATTGCTCAGCACTGCCTTCAATTGTGTACTTTCCCTTTGCCTAATAATCATAGAGAGAATAGAGAGAAGAGGGAGAAGGGGGGGGGGGGGGGGGGGGGGGGGGGGGGTAATATTAAGAAAATGCAATAACATACAATGGTAACTCCAAAGAAGAAAGGAGGGAGTTCCTTACAGTAGTTTCTTCCTGGACCTGCGGTTCAACTTGGCATTGCTTGCATCAGCTGGATGCTGGGAAGCACTCAAATCTGGAAGAAACTCGGCAAGGGAAGATAAATCATATGCCTTCGTTTTCTTCTGCCGGTTTAATCTCTTTTTCTGGATAATCGAAATATCTTAAACATAAGACGGGTTAAAATATTCAGCCTGAAGAAAAAGTTTATGTATGCCGTATCATGATATATTTACATTTAAGGATAACAATAATGACGCACAGAAGCCCCTCCTCAGGAGTCGATAACCATCATATAATTAGCTCAAGCCTGATTCCTATAGTGCATATTTCAGAACCTGTACCATTATGTTCCCTCGCACATCGTCTCTCTGTCACCTCACTCAAAAAAAAAACTGCACTTAAAATCTAGCAAATAAAAGTTCACGTAAAATCTCACTCTTCATGGACTGGAGATAAATCTGATTTCAAGACGATCTAGACAGGCTGACCCACAAAAATTGTTCAAAGCAAAAGCGCTAATTACTGGCATACTGTTAAAGAAGCACAAGGCACTCATTATCACTACCGTACTACTGCTGAGTTTTATGAGCAAGTACCAAACATGCTAAGTTCATGAGAAGGTAAGAACAGATTTTCTTAACTGCAATGTACTTTATTCAGAAGATATCTGAAATATAGAATATTTCATACAGAATACTGAAAGCAAGATGATAGACTTTCAACTCCTCAATGTCTCTTTTGACTTAAAATGAGTCCAAGATACATGCATTATATCTTATTCATCTCTAAAACCTCCATAGCACCGATACTTGCTGACAGGTGCCAAACCGTGTGGAACACGTATTGGACATGACAGACCTAGAGCATGCTCAGAACACATCAAACACAGGAACTAGGGTTCGGACAAGGAAACTGACGACCTCTAACATCCAGAAGGACACTCAAAAATTGGTTTGTTGTCCCGACAGTGTCGTGTTATATTTGTATCTGTGCAACACAAGCCCAAGTCCCGAATGGACTAGAAACTGATCCAATCACAGTCCAATCATGACCAATGTTGAATTTGGATAACCAGCAATTCTAATAATTCATATTACTGTCCTCCAATACATAATTTTGGCGAGAGATAATCTACGAAGATCCCAAACAATTTACTAACTTTCCATATATTAATTTATATGACATGTTAATTTTAGGGTAATAAGCATGATCTACTATAGGGATCAAATCAACCTGACATTCTAATAGGAAAAATCATCTCACATGGCTGTTGTCTAAAGGAGTAGTCGATTATCTGTTGCACTAGGAAAAGTTCATTCTTTTCCTGTCAACCAGTGCGTCAAAAATATGTTCTATTATATCAGTCGATTTCATGATGAATTGTAGAAGAATATATTTTCTTGAGTCCATTTTTATTCACCCACCAAAACTATGGTGGATGTTCACCCTTCCAGCCTTCCACTCAAGGGTTGCCACGTGTCAAACTAGTGGTCAAAACTAGTGTGAATGTTCACCAAACCACTACCAAAGTGATTTTAGGTTGGATGAAAATGACACGTTGCAACCCTTGAGTGGGAGGGTGAACATCCACCCTAGTTTTGATGTGTGAACAAAAAACGGACTCTATTTTCTTTGTTCAAATAGTTTAAAACCATTATCTTTGGTTGTAGCACATTGTTGTATCTTGGTGTCGAATATGTGTATTGGTGCATAAGCTCTTGCAATTTCTAAGAAAAAAAATGATGAGTGATACAATCAAATTTCCATCTGAATTTTTACACAAATGAAAGATAATATTGAATACATTAACTACATCAATACAGTCATATCATCATATATCCTTCTAAGTTGCTTAATTTTATGCATCCGCACTTGGCAGAAAAAGGTCTTGTTTCCTCTCCTGCCATATGTACAAAACCATGGCTCCGAAGCAATCCCAGGTGGTCCAGCAACCTGTTACTTTCCTTTTAAACTTCTAACTCCACAAGGGAACATCTCCTTTCATCTCCTCAAACTCAACCTCAACTAAGTTTAGAGGTAGGAATTGCAAGAGCATTGGAAGAAGAGACTGATTCTATCCACCAGTAGAGACTTTTCAAAAGAATACCTATTACCTATATACCCTATTTGGTTTGGACTGGTCAAATTTGTTCATAAAGAATTTTGAGATAAATTGAACCGGTTGTCCTGTGCTTGGTGCACTCTGATAAGAGTTCCAAACTGAGTAGGATGTAAACAGTCTATTGCAGAAAGATATCATCTCCTGACATCTTCTTGCAGCTTAGGGGCGTAAGTTTTCAATTTCCCAAGATGAACTGGACTGATCAAATATGATAGTGAATCCAGTCACAACTGTCAAGATAGCTTTTAATATTCCAAAGTAGAATAATCGGTCACAGCTTAATAAATCCATACCACGATGACGATGGGTCTGCTACAGTATACATGGGGATCAAACCAAAAAGAAAATATAGACTCCATCCCAATCTCTCTTCTAACGATTGACTCAACTTCTTGACCTCAACATGTTCTTTCAAGTCACTGAATCACCGTTGTCCTCCCTGGTGTCACAAAAGTTTCTACATAGCAGAATCTGACTCCATCGAGCTAGACCACAAGAAATCATGTGAGACATCTCCATGCCAACTTCAGACTAAATGTTTTATTCATCTCTCAAAACTTCCTAGCAGAATTCCACCTATGCTTGGTCTGCAGAACTACTCCAACCCAGAGTGTATAATATATGACCATCTTATTGCCAAATTATAACATCAAATATGAAACAACAACTTCTTTGCATTGCCTAGCAATTTCTATATGTTCAATGTCTTTGTTCATTATTGGTTCATGCTGACAAAGATCTTGGCTCCTCCACTACATGCATGTCAGGTGTTGATGGATACATCACATCTGGTGAATTTGAGTAAAACCAGGGCATAACTAGCTAATTAGAGGGCAGCAAGGTAGTCAAAGGTGCACTTGAGACGCAAATGGTACATATCGCCCAAGGCGCAATGCGCAGTTAAGACGCACGTCCGTGCGAAACGAGGCGCACAAATAAAAAATAATAATAATATAAATAACTAAATAAATTAGTACTGTAAGAAATAAAATAACATATTAAAACAACAAAAACATGATAAAATATAACCAAGTAAACTAGCAACATTGCACTAGCAATTAACATAATTAATAAGAATTTGTGTTCTCTAACAAGAAGGAATGAATGGGCCTATGACTTTTAAGGTTGGGTCTCCTTCATTTTCTACCAGGTGAGCCCATAGAGTCCAAATAAAGAGCAAATACACAAGGCACGCCTTTACTTGTTGCGCGCCTTCCATCATACGCGCACTTAGGTGGCACCCGGTGAAAGGCACCTCACCTAGTGAGGTGTTAGGCGCAATTTGGCTACACTGGAGGGCAGTGGTGGCAATTAACAACTCTTAGAAATATCTCACTCCATAATCTTATATTAGGGAGGTGACACAAGTGCTAATCCCATTTATTTTCTCCTGGAGTCAAATATCTGAATATACCATCTGATTCTCCCTCTTAGAAGCTTATTTCATTCATGTAATTCGAAAAGAAGCATTCGTTCATGCAGAAGCCGTTATTTCAGGCTTTTGTTACAAAGAACCCCTTTCCAGATTATGACAGGACTCCTAGACTCTTAGAACCCTTTCCAGATTATTCTAAGTTCAGCTTTTAACCTTGAGACAATGACTATTTATGCAATTTTTCGTGAACAGGACTGTCATGCCATCTCTTCACAGGTATCCCCCTGGCAACAGTGAATCCCACCAGGTCTCAACTGTTACAGGGCATGCCCCATATCTTACATGACCTGACCTAGCCAAAGCATACTGAATCTAACCTAACATGAAAAATAACCACCAAACCTCAATCCATCTCACATGTTTGGCAAATCCAACTTCACTCAAATCCTTTGATTTCAGCATCCAATCATAGCAAGCACAAATACCAAATCTGAATGTAGAATTCACAAAATTCAGTTTACTAAACTCCTGTGTAGAAAGAACATGAATTTCCAGGAATGCTACTGATCAAGAGAAAGAAGAGAAGAACAATAGAAATGAAGGCAATAACATCGAATCTCACATTTTTGGAATATGATTAATAAATTTGGGAATAATCCTGAGAATCCTATAATTAAGGATGGAGGAATGTAAAATCACTTTTTCAATCTTGTATGTTATGCCTTTACAATGAATCACTTGTGGCCTATATGGTAAATTTTGCATTCATATCGCTGCCTGATGACCATAGAACTTTTATAAGGTAATCATACAATACTGATGCAAAACTGGATTGAAAACTCAAACTGGCAGCTAAGATTCTTGTCATGGTCTTTAAGGAAACCGTAAAATTGCTGGAGAAGTAATAAATATCCAAAGGCCCGGGGAAACAAACACCTAACATATGGTTTATTAGAAATTAAAGGGACATACCTGTCGACGAAATATATCATAGACTAGCAGTGTTGTTACCAAAAACAAGATCATATCACTGACTTCATAAATGGTTGTAGAAGAAAAATTAAGGATTTGCAAGAAAATGGTTAAGACAGACGCATCTTCTAGCCAATAATTATAAATACCCGAATTGATAAAGTAAAGACCAACTAAACCATTCCACTGCATTAAATGTATCAAGTGCCCAATGTTTCAGTGCATTATTTGCCCTTCAAAGACAAAATTGCTCAATGAGCAGTTTTTCAACAAAAGCTAAACAATTCACAATCATGAAGCTGTGGTTTCCAAGAGAAGGTGCAAACGTTAGAAACTGCAAGTGTATACATTAAATAAAAGACATGTTGATAAATTAACACTGCAGTTGCACAGATCAATATTAATTTTTTTTCTTTCGCCAACAACTATGTTAACGTTAAACCTTCAAAATTTAGCGAACAATATCTTAATAGATTAAATTTTTCATAAAACAAAATGGAGGATGCAATAGCAGTATAATCACCTTGTTCTTGTTTATAGTTTTTTTAGCGCCTAATGTTACTGCTGCATCTTTGACCTCTACAGGAAACACACAAGTGAATTGAGAGGTTAGATATACATATAAGGTAACATGAAAGATATAACATATATCATCTATGAAAGAGAAGAAAGCTCATGTACTTTGTATATTGCCAGAGGTCATAAGGCAAACTATAGGTAAAACAGGTCAACCATGGAAATGAAACTCAAGGGAAGTACTAGAATGGCACGTGCAGAAATGAAATCTGTATGGTCAACATCAACATGTAAAATAACTGGAGTTCATATATCTCAAATAAGAAAGTTTTTAAAGCCCAGAAGTCATCTTGAGCCATCCATAACCCAGTTGTCACAGTTGAGCGAGTATACTGTATACATCAAGTAAAGATAGATCTTACAATAGGGTAATTGATCAAAAGCACAACTATGTGCGGCCAGATGATAATTGCAACTATATAGTAATCCCAGATCAAGAATTACTAACCCACATACTAGTTCCAAAAAGACCATGTTTAAGGTATTTGTGCAGGCTTGACATGGAAAATACCAGATTGTTCATACAGCGGATCAAGGACGAGCAAGGAAGGATGATGAACTGTTGAGAACTATCCTAGATGGTTCATTAGTAAGTGAATCTCCTTATGTTCTCAGCACAATAAGCACGCAATCCTAGATTATGTTATCTAATCCATCCTAGATTATGTTATCTAATCCTGTAGTGTGTTCTCCAAGGTACCAGGGTAAAACTAGAGGGAACATTTTAAGCTTATATGCTACCCCGTCTCCCATTACTAACTCTCCACAGTCCTGTTTAATGTTTATGAACAAATAAAAAGCAGTGAACGAGCCTATTCATTCTCAATTTATAAGAACAAAGTCCAACAAAAACTTGGACGAAAAGTTATAAACTAAGTTATAATTCACTAAGTTGATCGTGATCACACAAGTGCTTGTGTTAAATTCAAGAAAGTATTGTTTCTTAAGGGGCCACCTATGTTGCATGGACACGGACATAACATGAAACGTTATAGACACAGGGGCACGGATTCAACACCTATTTCGGTGTGTCCTAGTGTATTTTGGTGTGTTTGTGGTGTGTCAGGTACATGTCTGACATGCCACGTACATGGCATAGATTTTTGAATTGTCCTTGCTTCTTAGGAGGGCACAAGCATCCACTAGAGTTATTGTGACACCATAAAATTCCATGAAAACAAATGGAAAAGAACTCTCTCTAAGAAAATGGAGCAAGTGAAAAGTAGATTATGCAACAACTTTAGTGATTTTAGAGTGGTTTTTGGACGTCCATCTTTAGTGATTCTAGTCTCGTATATCGAATCAAGCATTTTTGAGCAATCAACAGTAAATGAAGTTAAGTGTCTACGAGAAAGTGCCTCCACTTGACAGGCTAACAAATCTTCAGAAGAAGAAGAAGAAGAAGAAGAAGAATAAGGAGTAAACTGAAGCTTCCACCTCCACCTCTGGCAGCCTGGCCGCTGCCCCACCACCCACTGCAGCAGACTTTCTGCCTCTCCCACCAACAGCAGCCCATACCAGGCCCCAATCATCCCCATCGCAGCTTCCTGCATCAGCGCCCACAAGCCTACTGCTACCACTGGGCAGATTTCTGCAGCAGAAGGGGACCCAGCAGTCGCACATTCTGCTGCAACAGCACAGAATTCATTCTCACCGAGGTTGCTCTGAAACAATGAGGAGATCACCAAAGCAGCAGCTTTCGTGGACTTGTCTGCAGACCCCGACACCACCAACAAACAGCCTACGGCAGCGGATTCTTTGGACCGGCGTGCAGTTATGGCATAACCGTAGAAGCCAGAAGCAGAAGTGGGGATTGGAGCGGAAGCGGGGGAACGTGACTACCTAGAAAAGTCTAAAGTTGGGAGCGTGTGCTAATAATTTTTTTTAATGTTTATTTATTATTGTTATCAAAACTTATAAATATCTTAATATTTATTAGAATTTATAAAGTTCAATTCAAAGTTACAGAGAGATCATTCGCATGTTGATTTTTTATGATGTCAAAGTAAATAATCTTTAGTTTCTTGGTACTTTGATAAACGTGTAGTAAAAATCTTGTAGCTTTCTTTCCAAAATTTATCTTCTCTTTTAAAATTATGGTCATATTATGGAAAATGTTCATGTCGTCGGATAAACGGGTACCCGTCGTCGGAGAAACGAGCTCCTGTCATCGGAGAAGTGAGCTCCCAATGAGCTCCCAAGTAAGAACCGTCAAATCGAGATTCTTACTGAGTTCTTTGATCTTCTAGGTGTTTCTGACTTCTAAGGACAGAACTAGTACAAAAAAGGGAATCAAAGAAAAAGGATAAAGAGGTTGACCAATTTCCGCTAGACCGAATCGAAGACAATTTTTCCATTGAAACCGTTGTGAGTTCCACAACAACACACACCATCGTCACTGCCTGAACTCACCGCCAAGAGGAATACACTGCATTGCAAATCTGTTGTGAGTTCCACAAAGCAGAAGATGCAACTACTCGAAATCGAGCAAGAACGATAGAACATCGCATGAGCGCAAAATGATTTTGAATACCTTGCAAAACATGACACCGATGATCTAAGTGAATTATTCAGAGAATAGCATTTTCATTTAGTAGGGGCTTGGGTCATTCCCCTCCAAGGTATCTCATAGGGCAATGGACCAAACCTTCCTTTTGTAGCGGTGGTCGAACCCAACTATCCTTGTAGGGCTAGGGCTATCTCCAACCCATTCATCTTTTTTTCAGTAAAGGGCCAAAAGCCCTCACAAACCAGGTGTTAAAAAAACTTTAGGTGTTTATGCGCCCAACAGAACCATGTGGAACTATAAAAAAACAAATGCATACTTGATTGATTCTCGAGTTCTCAAGTGGAAGATAAACTTACTAGCATGAAACCGAAGTTTCTTCTCAAGTTTCTTTTCAACTTTTTGCTTGCGGCTTTCAGAACGACCTTTTCTTCCGCTGGGCCTGAAAGATCAAAACATTCACAACTCAAGGTATCATTCAACAAAGGCATTGGTGAGTGTAGAAGAATGATGTTGGAGAATGAATTTCCAAAAAGGACCAAATCCAAACATTAGGAATTCATCAGAAGGGCACAAAATCATAAAAGGCTTCTTCACATGTGACATTGCCATATGCACGTAAGATGGAAGCCATAACCGTAAAATGCCGACATAAGTGCATATGATGGGTCTTCTTGGATTGAGGGTGAAGAGTGTTAAGTGAGGGGAAAAACAACCTTACTTGGTTTGAGAGTGTCATAGAGGGTCAAGTGAAGGGGGGGGGGGGGGGGGGGGGGGGGGGGGGGGGGTGTTGTTTAGACTTTTTTGTCCAATTTTTAATCCCCCGAATCGGGGTTAACGAGTGAAAGTGAAGGTTTTGTTTAAAAATTCATAAATATCCCTTATTTGCTCTATAAAATATCATGACATTTTTCTTGCTTTCAACATGCTCCTCGAGTCTTTCAGGCTTTCAACCTGCTGCCATCCAGGCGCGTCCTCTCTTCTCGCTTTGTCTTATTACTCCTACTACTCAAAATCATATGCAGTAAGGGTATTTTAGTAAATTATTGTATTTGTATTAATTTCCATCCCACTCAAAACTTCCAATCCAAACAAGAGCTATTAAACATACCCCACTTAACTCTCCTTCAAATCCAAGCAAGGTTATATGTATTGACTCCCCTCTCCCTCACTTAACATCCCTTCACTTAACCCCACTTAACTCTGCTTATTTTTTCCCCTCAATCCAAGAAGACCCTTAGAAAAGTTTCGGAACTAAACCAAATGATGATATATCTATCATACAGGTGCTGGATTAACGAGGATACGCTAGTTTCTTCAAATGTAATGATGACTTGACGGCAAAGAATAATTCAGGGAATCTTTTCTTTTAATTAGGTTTGTTTAGAAAGCATCACCAAAATACAGTTATTTTAATAGTCGCCTCCCCGCCCCACCCCCCCCCCCCCCCCCCCCCCCCCCCCCCACCCACCCAAAAAAAAAAAAAAGAAAAAAAGAAAGTGAATTCTTGTTTCCGAAGAGCAACTTATCTAATGAACTTGCATTTTCTAGACGTGACTTCTTTAGTCAAACGGCATTTTCGAAACCAGTATCCGGGCAACATATCGTATCCGTGAAACATATCGGACACACCAAAAACAATTATTTTAATACACTAGGACACACCGAAAACAGGTGCCGCATCCGTGTTCCGTGCAACATATCGGACAATACTAAATTTGTTCTAAATGTCCAGATCAAAAAAAAAAGACATGTGATCAAATGAAACCTAAACAAATACTCTCCAACATTTTATAGCAGAATTTTATTTTCAGCAGAATTTTTTTATAATAATTAGTTGGCGAGGAGAAAGATGAGGCACACCTCAAGCCAGTCAAAGCCATCTTCTTTGATCGGTCGTCGCAACAAAACCCTACATGAAATTTGGCGGGAAAGGAAAGGTTAGAGAAATCACCACCACCACAAATTTGGGGATCAATTATGCTCCTCCAGAGCAATGTCTATTTAGTTATAAAGTCTTCGAGAAGAAGAAGAAGAAGAACATACGAGAAAATAAACTCTAGAAAAGCTGCTCAAACTGCTGCTGCTGAAGGGAAAGGAGGAGGAAAAAGGGTTGCTATTTTTTTTTGGCTTTTTCTACGGGCACCACAAGTTTTACTTGGGGCTATCCCAAAATTTTTGAAAAAAATTACAAGTTTGCCATCAAAATTTTTTGCTTGGGGCTAGCCCAAGATGTCATATAAATACCAACCTAATTTTATTTCCCTTCTTCTCTCTCCATCTCCTCCACTCTTTTCTCCAACCCTAAGAAGAATTTCTAGGTCATAGTTTTGTAAACCCTAACCCAAATTGTCTCCCAACTAAGACATTGTGAAGATTTATGGTCCAAATTTTTGTTACAGTGTCATCGAATTCATCTGTTCATGGGTATGTCATCTAATTAATATATTTGTAGACTCTCTCACAATAATTTCACATGTAAATAATGATTTATATGTGTTTAATTTAGAAAAAGTGAACATGGAAGAACCCGGGTCATCGAATGTAGCAGACTCTCGTCCTGATATGTCCGAAGAATACATTCTTGCTTCGGATGCACTCTTGGTAAGCCCATTGTAACATTCACGTCGGGTGCAATTCGGGACTGTTAGGGACAGGACTGCCAATACGCGGGCAGTCCACCTCTACATATAGGACTGCCCAAACTTCGACAGTCCTATCAATAATCAGGACTGCCAGAGATGTGGCAATCCTGATCATTGACAGGACTGCCAGTGAAATGGCAGTCCTGATTATTGAAAGGACTGCCTTGCCTTATGCAGTCCTTCATTTTGGCAGCAGTTTGGACATTTTTTGTGTTGTGTTATTTTATTGGCTTAATTGCTAATTGCTACCCTCAACTATCACACTTTTTCAAGTTGATACCCTAAACTTTTTTTCGTAACAGATTGATACCTCAACTATTTTTTTTTCAACTTAATACTTAACATTTTAAAAAACCCCAAAATGCCCTTATCCCTTCCCTCCCTCCACCCCCTCCCCCACTCCGGCCACCCCCCTGCTAGCTCCGGCCGACCCCCACCCCCCCCTCCTCGCTTCCGGCCGACCTCCCCCCCTCCCTCTTCGCTTCTGGGCCACCTCCTGCCCCCGCCTCCCGCTCCGCACCCCCCTTCCCTGCCCCCCTCCTCCCGCTGCCAAGCCCTAAGGGAGAGGTGGGAGCGGACGGACGGCCGGAGCGAGAGGGGGGGGATGGCCTGAAGCGAGCAGGGGGGTGGGGGGGAGCTGCGGCCGGAGCTAGCGGGGGGGACGAAGCTAGCACGGGGGAGGGGGGGTTAGGGATAGGGGCATTTTTGTCCAAAATAATATCCGGGTATCAAGTTGTTACAAAAAAAGTTTAGGGTACCAAGTTGAAAAATGGTAATAGTTGAGGGTATCAAGTAGCAATTAAGCCTATTTTATTTTATTAACTTTAAGTTATATTGTAGGACTTATCATCTTCCGGTATCGAGGTAGCAGCTCCAAATTGGCGTCGATGTAGGCCATTTATTCAGGACCAATATGTGTTTTGAATCATACGAAGGTACGCTAAATTGGTGTCGAGAAGTGGGACGGGCAAACAACGTAGTTCTTGTGATATCAAGATCGGCCCGAAACCGTCCGGGACAACAAACCACTGTGGTTTCATGTGAACGAGGTGGTGTGTTTAGAAGGCATAAGAAAGAAAAAGTTCTCGAAAGTAAAGTTTCAAAGAGAAATGTTGGAACGAGAAATGTGGTTGTCCGTTCAAAGTCTATATTAGAAAGGATGAAGAAGCGAAGTGGACAGTCCAAGTCATGAATGGAATCCACAACCACGAGATTGCGAATCACTATTGGGTCATCCGTATGTCGGACGGTTTGAACATTACGGAGAAGAAGATAGTGGAAGACTTGTCTAATTTCGGAGTTGCACCGAGACAAATATATTCCGTCATACGACATGAAGATGAGAAGAACAAGTCTACAATGAAGTCAATATACAACGCCCTATCTTCTTCTAACGTCATTCGGTCGAAATCGAGAATGGCGATGCAAGAAGTGATGAAGTTGCTTGGAGACAATCATTATGTTGAGCATCATAGAAGACATCCCCAGAGCAATGAAGTCATTTCACTCTTTTGGGCTCATCCCGATTGCACACATTTGGCTCGGTCTTTCGCCGACGTGTTAGTTCTTGATTGCACATACAAGACCAATAAGTTCAAGATGCCTCTCTTTCATGTTGTCGGCTTCACCTCTACATGGAAAACATTTCCAGTTGCTTTTTGCTTCATGAAGAGTGAGAAAGTTGAAGACTACACATGGGCGTTGGAGAAACTGAAAACCCTTTACACCGGTCAGAGAGAGCCCTCGGTTTTTGTTACCGACAGAGAGTATGCTCTAATGAATGCTATTCGGATTGTGTTTCCTCAAGCTGATACATTGCTATGCACATTTCATGTAAATCGTAATATACAATCCCAATGTAAGTTGAAGTTCGGGAAAGTGGATGGTAAACTTGACATGCAAGTTTTTGACGAATTCAACCATGACTGGAATTGTGTATGGCGAGCCAGCACGATAGACAGTTACGCCGCCGCATGGTACTTATTCAAGGAGAAGTGGGAGGGGAGGGAGCCGGCTTGCATTTCTTACATCAAAGAAACATGGCTTGAACCGCACAAAGAACAATTCGTCTTAGCATGGACGAATGTGGTGAAGCATTACGGTACGACAACTACCAACCGTGTCGAAGGAGCACACTCAGTATTAAAGAGGCATTTAAAGTCATCCCAAGGCAACTTTGTTTTGGTTTGGCAAGCGATGCATATATCAATAGATCGGACGGTGAACGAAATCAAGGCATCATTTGAGATGAGCTTAAATATTGTCAAGCATGAGCATAGAAAGGAAGTCCTCTTGGATTCTTTAATGCGTGTCATTTCTCACAAGGCGTTGGATATCATATTTGAAGAGATTGATAGGTCAAAGTTTGTCGGCTTTGATCCTCAGGTTTGTGGGTGTGTACATCGACATACACTCGGCCTCCCTTGTGGCCATGAGATTAATGAATATCGTCGTCAGTCCATTCCTATTCCAGTTCTTGCTGTCGATGAACGTTGGAGGCAGTTGTCTATAATGCCCGTGGTGAAGACACACGGTGATTTCTTCTCCTTGCCACAAGTGAAACTTCTCCACGCACGGTGGTGTGCCTCAGAAGGAGCAGAGCGGGAGTGCCTTGAGGTTAAAATCCAAGAACTTGTCTGCCCGGTGACTACAAGAATGCACGAGCCGTCCATTATTTCCAATCCTAAGGGCAGGCCTCCAACAAGAATGAGTAGTTCACAGAAGAGAAGGCTTGAGTCAACCAAAAGAGATCCATCATCCTTTGAGCATATTGAACGAAGCTTAGAGCAAGTTCCGCCTGCACGGAAGAGCAAGCTTGTCATTCGCCGAAAAAAGAAGAAAACAGATATTGCAAACGAAGATACTGTGGAAAGTCAAACGATGCGTTTGTATATCCACAATTTTTATCCAGAGATTCGCAGTTACATCTGGTCTATTGTTGATGTCCCGAGGGATGGCCATTGCGGATTTCATGTGCTTGCAATACATCTCGGTTATTCTGACAAAGACGGATGGAGGCAAGTGAGGCAGGAGCTGTACGAGGAATTAGAGAGTCGTCTTCCATTATACTCCCGCATCCTAAGCGAAGAAACAGTTGCAAGTTTGTTGACAAGTATTCCTTGCACTGACAGTGTTATCGGGCCAGACTACTACATGTCCGTCCCGTCTGCCTTGTATTTATTTGCTAATCGGTACCGGATCCCTGTTGTACTTTTTTTGGCGGGGATTCGTAATACTTTTTTCCCGATGTGCTCTCCTCCGGCGGAGCACAGACAAAGCAATCTATGTACTATAGGTCAAATCAAAGATCACTTTGTCATGCTAAGGATGATCGGTCATTCTCTGATTCCTCCACCTACAACAGTTTGGTACAAACTAGCACCGACAGAAGCGAAGTCCTGGACCGGGCCTTTTGATCAGCAAATCAATCATTGTAGGAGACTGTTGCAGATGGAGGAGCCAAGAGACTTACCGGTTGGCCACTACGACGTCGAAATCGACTGAATGAAGTTTTCACATTCTGAAGGCAGAGGATGTTTCATTTTGTAAACATTTTGTTTATGGATTACCCATTTTGTAAACATTAAAGTATATCATTTTGAAATGTGAAGCCAAATATATGTTTTTTGTTTTCAACTTTTTCCTGTCTGCTATTGAAATATCATACTTGTGTAAAATATGCTACTCGTGTCAAAAATTTGGCTGAAGTACTTGTGTAAAAACTGATGATAACTCACACACACACAGTGAGTTTTCATCAGGACTGCCAGACCACTGGCAGTCCTAATGTGAATGAGGACTGCCAGTGGTCTGGCAGTCCTAAGCAAAACTCTCTGTGTGTGAGTGAAAACTCACACATAGTGAGTTTTCATCAGGACTGCCAGACCACTGGCAGTCCTAATGTGAATGAGGACTGCCAGTGGTCTGACAGTCCTAAGCAAAACTCTCTGTGTGTGAGTGAAAACTCACACACAGTGAGTTTTCATCAGGACTGCCAGACCACTGGCAGTCCTAATGTGAATGAGGACTGCCAGTGGTCTGGCAGTCCTAAGCAAAACTCTCTGTGTGTGAGTGAAAACTCACACACAGTGAGTTTTCATCAGGACTGCCAGACCACTGGCAGTCCTAATGTGAATGACATCACAATATCCACTGAATGTACATGACAATTAAACTCACTGAATGTACATGACAATTAAACATCTTAAACATCACAATTTCCTCAATTCCATAGTCGTGACAATTTCCAAAATAATAGAGTTAAACATCACAATATCCAACAAGTTAAACATTACAATTTCCAAAATACAACATCAAAATCAAATCAGTGATCATGCCGGGCCTTCGTACGCGCCTCCCAATTTTGCATGAAAGGAAAGTCGACAGTGTCGTCGATATGATCCAACTGGGTCGCGATATTAACACATTCATCGTTCTGGCAGCCCGATCGGATGGATTTCGCCAAAGCCTTCACCCGAGTAGCCTGTCAATTATAACAAAACGTCAATGAAGAGAGTTCACTTTGAAATTAGTTACAAACTATAATTTATAAACTTACCATCCTTACCAATGAAGCATACAAGACATTTTTTGAAGGAAGAGGTCCTAGAGCTCCAACGGCAACAGGCCCTGGATTTCCAGGGTTCGACAACCTAGGATGTCCGACTGCCAAGTAGTACGGCATGTAGTCGTCACTACAGTCGTGCATCTCCTGTACCGGTTGTCGAAGTTCTTCCCCCAGCAAATGTCGTTGCCACTCGGAGTAGCAGTCAGTCACCCAGTCGAAATAGGGCGGCTTGTAGTTCAAAGGTTGGGTCCCACACGGAGGCTCCAATAACCTTAATGTGCGCTGCGGCACGGTTTGTACGAGGCCAAACTGACGCAGTACTCTATCAGGCATGTAAGGCTCAGTAATATCATAGCATGTGATCATACCATGAAATAGAGATACTGGTTGCAGATAACGATTTTGTTCCCGGAGATCCCGGTATGGGTGCCAAACTATCTGTAGGACAAAAGTTAAAAGAAAATAGTCAACAAAAAAATATACCATAAATAGTCTACGCTATCTACGCATTATCAACTAACCTCTTCTGGCACCAAATTTTCCAGAGCATCACGAATGGAAACCAGCGTTTCATGACTCTTAGTTTCTAGCTGAGTTGGCTTCCATTGACGCACTCTAGGAAGGTGCTCCTCATAGCGTGGGTTCAGCTTACCCCTCCTGAGCATCGGGAAGTGCTCGTATATCCAAGCCTATACAATTTGTAAATGACTAGTCAGTAAATTAACAACATAATCTAGCTAGTATATTAGTTTAAAATGTTAGAAATTTTCTTACATGGAGTAGAGTCTGGCATCCCGCCATGGTCTTGGTCCCGACACGGGAAGCTATACCAAGCTCGCGGTAAAGGTTAGCAAGTATACCGCTGCCCCAGGATATGTCTCCTACGTCGTCTATAACAGATAGGTTCGCGAGATACCTAGCATGTATAGAGGTTCCCGACTTGTCTGGAATGGCAACCGATCCAAGTATGAAGAGCATGTATGCCCGGGCCACCCTCTCAACAGTTTCATCATCCCAATCCTGCGGGCCTTTGAAATTCTCCACTAACCATGACAGAGGAATGCCGTACGACTTCTTGAAGCCCGGCAGGGTTGTAAAGGTAGTGGCCTCCACCCGAAGGTTCGCTTCTACAAAATCAACTATACGATCATACCACTCGAGATCCTTCTTGGTACATAAATATTCATTTGTCATGGCGCGGCCCTCCACCGGCAACTCCAATATCTGATAGACGTCATCCAGGGTAATGGTCATCTCCCCAGCTGGGAGATAAAATGTGTTCGTCTCCGGATGCCATCTCTCCACAAAGGCCGATATGAGAGCACTGTCCTACGTCTTGTAGGCATATCTAGCCAAATTATGCAGACCGGTAGGAAATATTTTGGTCTGGACGTCATCGGGTAAATGGTGAAGAGACCAAGCAACACACTTCCGCCCGTGACTCACAGCCCTAAGAATACGAGAGCTCTCCTGTATGTCGTACAAGATAATAAAAATACGATTATGAAATATATATATATATATATATATATATATATATATATATATATATATATATATATATATATATATATATATATATATACGGAAACTTACAAACATATATATATATATATATATATATATATATATATATATATATATATATATATATATATAAACGGAAACTTACAAACATAATATACATACCGGATTCTTCCATATATCATAAGCAATGTGGTTGTCGAACGACAACAACATTGAGCAACCCGGGGGACGAACATCCTCCTCCTCCTCAGAAGGATCGACATCAGCCGAACGAACAGGATCCTCAGAAGGACCGACACCGGACGTACGGACAGGATCCTCAGAAGGACCGGCACCAGAACCACCTCGTCCTAGAATTTGGCTGATAGGTACGTCATCGTCATCGGAAGAAGACGGAGGACTAGGAGGACCTCGTTGCTTCGAACGAGAATGGGAGTGTGGTTGTTCCCCTTGTCGCTACGGTTCTGAAATTCTGATTGGTCTCTCTAGAGGTCGAGGCCGGTCACTACGTTCCCTGCGCAAGGATGTAGTAGGGGGGGGTCGCTTTCTTTTGGGAGCAGCCACAGGACTACAGGACAACATAGGGTTAGTATTAAATAATGGATGTAAAAAAATTGTGAAGTTGACATTCAGGACTGCCATGCTCCTGGCAGTCCATCATACTATCAGGACTGCCAGAGAGATGGCAGTCCTATTTTATAACAGGACTGCCAGGGTGTCTGCAGTCCTGTTTTATAACAGGACTGCCTACTGCATGACAGTCCATTTTGACATTAGGACTGCCCCGTCGTCTGCAGTCCTTAGGGACGACGACCAGACGCAGTTAGGTTACGTTTAAACGATAAAAAATGATATTTTTGATTTTGAAATGTACTTTGAATTATTCTAACCTAATTTATAATGACATTTAAGAGATTCCTCAAAGAATCGAAATGTACTTTGAAATGTAAAATAAATTATACAATAATTAGGAAACATACCTAGCTTGTGATGACGGGTTCTTCTTCGGTGCCATTGATGATCTTGGAAGACTTAGGGTTCTTGAGAGAGAGTTTTGGAGAGTGGATAATGGAGAGAGTGTTAGGGTTTTGGAGAGTAGAGGAATTTTTGAGAGAGGGTTTTGAGAGGGTTTTGAAGAGAGAGAATTTTAAAATGAAAATGAAATGAAAGAGAGGGTTTGGGGGGTGGGATAGCCCCAAGTAATTTTCGGGACGCCCCCAGTAAAAGTTCCTCAAACCTGGGACGCCCCTAGTAAAATGACGCCCCCAGTAAAACTTGTGGTGCCCATAGAAAAAGCCTTTTTTTGGCAATTGATAAAGGCACTGCATAATTTGATCGGAGCTAGCCCATTTGTAAGTTTGTGTTATTTATAAGTTTGTCATTGAAAAAATTTATTAGGGCTAGCCCATTAGGTAGTATAAAAGTCAATTGTTTTATTTC
Source organism: Iris pallida (assembly GCA_029216955.1). Classification (NCBI taxonomy): domain Eukaryota; kingdom Viridiplantae; phylum Streptophyta; class Magnoliopsida; order Asparagales; family Iridaceae; genus Iris; species Iris pallida. The sequence goes on along the minus strand of JANAVB010029815.1, from coordinate 19,247,957 downwards.
TCTTCTCTTTCTCTTCTTCCTCTTGTCCCTACAAAAATTTTCTTCTAAACCCTAGATTGAGATTCCTCTTGTCCCTACAAAAATCTTCCTGTTTTGTAACCCTAGAGTAGTTATCAACGAATATTCGTAGTAGTCGGTATGTTTTCGACTACTATATTGCAAAGTTTGTTAAATAATCGGTTGATTCCTAATTTTTGAATGTTCTTTCATAATATAGAAAATATGGAAGAAATTGGGACATTCCATATAGCAATCGATCATCCCGGTCCTTCCGAAGAAGACGCCATTCTCTCCGAAGAACCCGTAGTTGGTCCCCGACGTAGTTACATTTTTTCGTAGTCCAGAATTGGACTGCCACATCGCATGGCAGTCCACAAAGTACTTAGGATTGCCAGAAAGTATGGCAGTCGAGTTAAATACGTATGAAGTTAAGGACTGCCTCACTTTTTGGCAGTCCTAGCGACGTCAAGGGCTGCCCAGAAATGTGGCAGTCCTAAAGTTGATAATCGAGTCAACTGGACTGCCACACATTTTGGCAGTCCATGAAGTACTTAGGAGTGCCAGATAGTATGGCAGTCAAGTTAAATACGTATGAACTTAAGGACTGCCTCACTTTCTGGCAGTCCTAGATAATTCAAGGACTGTCCATAAATGTGGCAGTCCAAAAGTTGATAATCGATTCAACTGGACTGCTACACATGTTGGCAGTCCATGAAGTACTTAGGACTGCCAAAAAGTATAGCAGTCGAGTTAAATACGTATGAACTTAAGGACTGCCTCACTTTCTGGCAGTCCTAGATACGTCAAGGACTGCCCAGAAATGTGGCAGTCCTAAAGTTGATAGTAGATTCAACTGGCCTGCCACACATTTTGGCAGTCCATGAAGTACTCAGGACTGCCAGATGTTGTGGCAGTCTAGTTTAACAGGCTGAATTAGATATTGTATTTGGTTTTGTCATTGATTTAGGTATTTAAATAATTGTAAATTTATTGTAGGACACCCCATCGCCTATGTGCACAGATTTGAGCAGTAAATTCTCGACAGATATTGTCTTTGAAACTTACGCCGAAGCATTAGAATGGTGCAGAGAAGTTGGAAGGCAAACCAACACAACCCTTGTAACTTCAAGGTCGCTACGGTATCGGCCGAAGCGTCAAACTGCAGAGATTGGCTGTGAAAGAGGTGGGACGTATATGGTGCATCGTAAAAAAAGTGAACTTCTCCCAATAATATCTGGGAAGAAAGAGGCAGGCTCAAGGAAATGTGGTTGTCCATTCAAGCTAGTGTCGGGGTGCAAGACTGGCAAGAAGTGGACAGTTGTGGTACGTAATGGGATCCACAATCATACTATTCCGGAGACGCTAACTGGTTATGCCTATGCCAGAAGATTGAAAGATGATGAGAAAAAGTTACAAAAATGTCAGCTTCCGGAGTTGCTCCAAAAGAAATTTATTCTGCGCTGCTTCAGAAGAATGAGAGGAACAAGTCCACTATGAGGACAATTTACAATGCACTAGCGAGGTCTAGAACGAGGACTCTAAAAGGAAGAATGGCGATGCAACAAGTGATGAAACAACAAGTTCTGATAAGGACTGCCCAGTTTCCTGGCAGTCCACATAAATATGTGGACTGCCAGGAAACTGGGCAGTCCTTATCAGGACTTGTTGTGAGTATGGACTACCCAGGAACTGGGCAGTCCACATACAAACAGCAAGTTCTGATAAGGACTGCCCAGTTTCCTGGCAGTCCACATACATATGTGGACTGCCAGGAAACTGGACAGTCCTTATCAGGACTTGCTGTGAATATGGACTGCCCAGGAACTTGCTGTGAATATAAACTGGGCAGTCCACATACAAACAGCAAGGTAACATTCACATAATACGCAAGATAACATTCACATAATACGCAACATAACATTCATATAATACGCAAGATAACATTTACATAATACACAAACTTGCAAGGTAACATTCACATAATACACAAACTTGCAAGGTAACATTCACATAATATGCAAGTTCTAAGAGTCACAGCAAGATAACATTCACATAATACGCAAACAAGTGTTCAACCAATTTAAAACTGTTAACACAGACAAGTGTTCAACCAATTAGAAAAGCTTTGCAAGTCACCCAACTACCAAATACATTCAACCTTATACAAACTACATAGTCATTCAGTATCATGACGCCTCTTCGTACGTCGCTCATCGATAAATGGGTAATCAGCTGCGATGTTCTGCATCTGGGTACCAACATCTTCGTAATTCTCCCCCTTGCACTAGATTAGACTTTTCCCCAATTTCTTCACTTTCGAAGCCTGCATGAATACATATCATAATTTTAGGAACCAACAATTTACCACAACATGGGTTAATTAAACAAACTATACTAACCATCTTCTGCAATGCATCATATAGTGCTGACTTGGAAGGTATGGGTGCTGCTACCGGCACTTTCGCAGTTCTCTTATCAGGATTCAACATCATACCATATCCGGCATTCCCATAGTATTCCATATAGTCCTCACTACAATCCCACATCTCCACCGCCGGAGTTCGTATGGTTTCACCGAGAAGATGTTGTTGCCAGTCAGCAAAAAAGTACGACCCCCAGGGGTAGTACGGCGGGACGTAGGTCGACGATTTCTTCCCTTGGCCGGCGGTCCTCAATTTCAACGTACTCGGGATAGTCTGTACGTATCCAAACTGACGAAGCACTCTATCTGGGATGTGAGGCTCCTCAATTTCATAACAAAACAGCGGACCTCTAAATAGTGCAACTGGTTGCACAGGACGAGTGCTATTTCACAGATCCTTATATGGATGCCAAATAATCTACAACATACATTCATTACTTAAGGAGTTACTAATTAATGTGGAATACTAGAGTGGTAAGTAAATGCTAGTTCAAGTTACTATTGTTTCACCTCCTTTGTAGTCAGATCTTCTAGAGCAACACGTAGGGTAGCCAACGTATGTGGATGTCTGGTATCTATCTTAGCCGGCCTCCACCTACACATCCTGGGCATCTGCTTATCATAATTTCGATTAAGAGTAGCCCTATTGAGCGTCGGAAAATGCTCATTTATCCACGCCTGAAAATGAAAAATATAACAATGTTATCGTTATCGACATAAATTTATACAATTATATAGACACAGTATGCTAGGGTTTGCTTACATGGAGCAGTGTTTGACAACCAGCTATCGTCTTCGACTCGACTCGAGATGCAGCACCTAGTTCGTGGTAGAGGTGTGCTAGTATACCACTTCCGAACGATATTTCAGCCACAGCGTTCAAGTCCGTAAAATTGTTTAGATATTTTGCATGTATCGCTGTTCCGGACTTGTCTGTAATGTCGACGGCTCCTAGGATGAACTGCATGTATCCACGGGCCACGAGGTCGTCATTGCCATTGTTGTCGTCGGCGTCGTCGGTGTCATCATTGAAAGTATTCCTCAGAAAACTTAAAGGAACTCCATAAGACTTCTTAAATTCCGAGATTGTGATAAGGGTCTTGGACTCGACACCGAGACAATTGGCAACCAAATCCACCATCTCATCATACAGTTCGAAGTTGCCCTCGGAATAGTCCATCGACATTTGACGACCATCAACTCTAAGCCCTAAAATGTGGTGGACATCATCGAGGGTGATTGTCAACTCTCCGTCTGCGAGATGGAAGCTGTTAGTTTCTGGATGCCAGCGCTCCACAAATGCAGAAATCATTGCGTGGTCCAATATCTGATACGAGTATTTTGCCAAATACTGCAATCCGGTGGGGGTGATTTTTTCCTTCACACTCTCTTTCAACTCATTAAATCCCCACGTACTACACATCTTCGCGTGGTTTATTACCCTCAAAAGGTGCGAGCTTTTCTGCAAAAAAACAAAAACAAAGATCCAATATTACATACATCTAATATTTCGAATAGTTAATCTATATAATAGGTAAGTAACTTACCGAATCCTTCCATATTTCATAACAAATGTGGTTCTTGATTGACTTCAAAATTGAGCAACCAACTGGGCCCGCATCTTCCTCTTCCTCTTCCTCGGGTACTTGAGAAGGACCCGATCCGGCGTCATCTCTCATTCGGGCAATGGGTACATCATCATCATCGGAGGAATCATCACGACGAGTCGCCGCCGCTTTCGTCAAACGATTTGCAACACGTTTTATTCCACGTGTTCTTGTTTCTGAGGCTGGTTCGGGTTCTCTGATTGATAGCCCTTTCTCGACATTTCTACCGGCTTCACGCGCCTTGCGATCCGATACGGTAGGACGTTTTTATTCGGGCCTGGCCTCAACATCCTTCTCCTTTGTCTTCTTTTCATGACTATTATTGAATATTAATTACATATTAAAATGTAAGGGATGCCCACAAATGTGGCTGTTCCACTAGTGCAAACATTGGGCTGCCCAATATTCTACCAGTCCTCAGTGTATAATGGACGGCCAATTTGAATTTCAATGGGCAGCCCTGTCTCAGGACATGTGTAACTTGAGACTGCCCACATTTTTGGCAGTCCAAGATGCAATTAGGACTGCCAGAAAAGAGGGCAGTCCTAACTCACATCATGTGTAAGAAAGGACTGCCCACTTTTCTGGCAGTCCTAACTTTATGTTGGACTGCTATAAATTTGGGCAGTCCATTGTCACACATGTTATGCTAATAGACTGCTCATTATTCTGACAGTCCAACATACAGTCAGGACTGCCAGAAGAATGGGCAGTCCTTCGCTACACATGTTATGCCAATGGACTGCTCATTCTTCTGGCAGTCCAACATACAGTCGGGACTGCCAGAAGACTGGGCAGTCCTGGCCGACGCCAAATTTTGGCAAACACGTTTGCTACGGTCCGATGCAATGGAAATAATGAATGTAATTTATCCTTCAATTGTCTCAGATAATTTCTAAGGTTATCGAAAGAAATGGAGGAAGATTTCGTACCTTGTTTGCGAGGAAGGTTTCGGGGCCATCGTTCTCCTTGGAAGAGAGAAGAGGACGTGGGGAAGAAGAGGAAGATGATGAAGCTGCTCGCCAAGTGGTGGAGAATGGAGTCAGTGTTAGGGCTTAGGAGGAAGAAGAAGAGGGAAGTTAGGGTTCTTGAGGAAGAAGAGGGAAGTTTGTGTTTGGGGGGGGGGAGGGGAGGGCGGGATTACTTGGGACAGCCCTATGATCAAATAAATGGGCTGTCCTGAGTAAAACCCAAAAAAAATTGGACTAGCCCCAATTCGGGCTAGTCCCGATCAAAAAAGGCAGTGCCTTTATCAATTGCCTTTTTTTTCTCGTCTTGTTTTATGGGGTTCCAAACGGGTCCGTGTCGGATTTAGAACCCGGATTCGTCAGTAATTTAGTAATATTTGTGTTGTGACTAATATAAGTTTTTATTATAAAAAAATTATGCTATTATTTTTTCTTTGGTGTATTTAGTTTGAACTAACTATTAGATCATTATGCCAACCAACAATAATAAAGATAAGAGTTCGACTACACAAACTGGAACTTGTAATATGAATGTGATACATGGATTTACTAACATTGGAAGTGCTTCTTTTTTCTCTTTAGTCCCTTGAAAAAAAAAATCAAGGGATGAGATACTTGTAATCCAACGTTTATCATGGCCGAGTCCTAAAAATTAAGAACTCATGAGTTCCTCTAGGTTTTTTTGATAAAGATATACTTAACTCTTTTAATCTAGGATAGATATTATTGTATCAGGTTGTTAAGTCATTAGGCTATTATAAATAGATGCATATGAAAAAATCGACCACGTTTGGTTTGTAGAATCAGGACCTTAGAAAAGAAAAGTCATTCATTTTATGTGATTGGATGACAAAGAAAATAAGTAGGAATGAAATATTAATTGATTCCCGAGAGGAAGAAAAATAGGGAGAAAAATGGTTCCCCCACCCACCTAAGGATTCACTTTTTCTCCTTAAGGATTCACTTTTCCTTCCAATTTTCTTAAATTTTCCAAACATCGAAAAGAAATTTGATTGAAATTCTAATTCTCAAAGGAAAGGAAAAAAAAAGCAAGGAATCAATTTCCTTTCCTTTCCGCGAACCAAAGAGGCTAAAAGGTTAAATACTTTATATTTGCATCTCTCTCAAATATTAAGAAAAAAAACTACAACACGTTATTATCACGCAAAAGCTCACGGTCGTGTGATTATTCTCAAATCCTAAGAGTAAGTATGGTCAAAATTAATTTTATGTTCTAATTTTTTATTTCTTTCGAAAAAAAAAAAGAATTCCTCCTCTAAAGAGCCGCCCCCCCCCCCCCCCACCCCACCCCACCCCCTCCAACCTCCATGGTCAGTGGACTAATAACCAGAAATGGATTTCAGTTTACAAGATCTTTCTGATTTATAAGCCCACAAAGGCTTTCTAAACTATACAGATACTTCGGATCTATTAGCTAGAAATGACTTTCAATATTTTTAGATTCTCCTAGATCCTTAGCCATAAATGACTCTCAATTTTCTTAGATCATTATGGATTAATTAGTCAGCAATGGTTCTCAAAAACATTATCTACGATGCTATCATAATGGCCGAAGGCTCGCCCTCCGCCATTAACAGTGTCCATTACGCTACGGACTTTCGCCTAGCCCCACTATATGCGAGGCTCACAATGGGCATTGTATTGCTTGAAGCGATAACCAAATTTGGCTGTCATTAGCTCCACCAAATGGAGAAAGCTTGCGGTCAGGGGCAACTCCGCTGAAGCATATCCCCAGATTTGGTATAGAGGCCTAGCCTCGCGGAGCTAAGTCTCAGTGTCAGGATTTTGCCATAAACGAAATTTGGCAGAGGCATAGCCCCACCCTGACAACCCTGCAAAGCTTAATACTTTTGTTAGACGCAAAATATGAATGAGGCCTAACCTCATAGTCAAAAAAAAAAAATGGTTTCTACCTTCGCCTATGGGCCACTGGAAGATCTCTTCCTAAATTGATTATTGAACTTGTAGTTTATCAACTCACCAGAACCTAAAGTTCGTAATATTTCAATAAAATTGACAAGTACATGTTAAGAACCAGAAGTTCTAATTAATTCGACTACTTTATCATATAACCTGAATTGTTCTAATATATTTTTTCTGTCCACTACAATATCGAACATGAACAAGCTCAATTTTACCGTGCTACAAGTGTTCCAAAATGTTAAGCTCCATCTGGATGACTACAAAATGTCAAGCTCCATCTGGGTCCAAGAAGCTGAGAGCAACATTGAGCCTCTGAATAAAGCAGATGAAGCTACCAAGGCAACTGTCATGATCTTTATCTACAAGCATATGCTTGACACATTGCAGGGGGAGTACCTCATTGAAGAGGACCTAAGAGCATCTGGATGGCTCTTGAACAGTGTCTTGACCATGAGCAAGGCATGACTGACAAAACCTCTGCATCCAAAGATTTTAAGTCGATGAATAAGTATAATTCAGAAGTTTGTTACATCTGATCCCTCCTTAAATTTTGCAAGGAGGACTTGACTGAGAAAGATCTCCTAAAAAGACTTACTCAACTTTCCATACTTCTAACATGCCATCGATGCAGCAATATAAAGAGGAAAAATGTTAGCGCTCAAAAAATAACTTAGCTCTCAGTCCATGATCTTCAAGCCTCTCATGAGATATCGCCTGACAAGTACACAAAGTGTACGAAGGATGACACAAAGTGCCCGAAGGATGGCATAAAGCGCCCCTATGGGGTTCTGTTGCCGATCAATAGACGGGGGTCGAGGGGGCAACACCCCTCGTGGGGGTGTGGGGCAATGAGGGGCAAAGCCCTCATTAGAAAAAAATTGTTAAAGAGAAGAAAAATAACCGTCCACTAAATCAAGCATAAAGATCCTTGTGGGAACCTTATTCCCGTGAAAAGGTATCCTGCAGGAAAATTCTCCTTCGAGCCAACTGTTCCAACAAAGGAATACTAGAAAACAATCCTCCACCAAACATCCCTCTAGTGAGGGGGACTTCCTCACAAGAGCACCCCTCTAATGGAGGCTTGCTTTCCATGATATGCCTAATCACATTAATTGCACTGCTTGTGTAGATACGATGTGACAGCTAACAAAGAATCTCGTAAAATTTGAAGCATATCGTTAGAGACAGTTGTCAAATCATATGGGTCATAAAATGTTTGGTCGCGCCTATAAGAAGTCATGTGGCTACGCGTGGTGAACTATGCTTTTGGCGAGTTTGCCTTCCTGTAAAGTACTCTTCCTACGAAGTACTTTTTCGACGAGTCTAGTTTCTTACGAACTGTGTTTCCTACAAAGCTTGCTTCCTACGAACACCCCTCTTGCGAGATTGTATGACTAACAATGTTCAGAAATCCACATGATATTACACAAAGAACATAGTGGATATTGTAGAGATTGAGGCGTTTCATTCCGAGGCTCATTTTCAAATTTTGTAATTCTGGAATTTTGGTATTTAAATTTTTCTCAAAAATTATTTTATTATTTTTGTATCATATTTGTAATTTTCTTAGATCAGTGTCTCATATTTTATGAATCAGTTTTGAGTTGGTGCCTTGGTTTTGACTAGCTTTACTAGGGTTTATAATTTGTTTCATTAGTTTCTTGGTTTTTGTGCGACAGTTCCGTAACAGTAGAATACACGAGCGATATCCTCATTATGAATCAAATTAATGATTTATGTAACTTTAAGTTTTTATGAGTTTATTGAGAGTCGTACTAACCTATATACCATCCTAGAGTTGTGGAGACCCATGGTGCGTCCATGTACCTCGACTAGGACCTGCGCGTAGAACCGAAGCCCTTTAAATTATAATTTTTCCTAATTTTCCTGCCTGATAGTATATTTGATAGTATATTGCCCATTATATTATTTTTCTACCGTGAGTGGGGTGTTGGCTATGCATGTCATTTTCAACCGTTCAATTTTGATCCAACAATTGTGTCGAACTTTATATAAGGGTGATAACCCTCATTGTTTTTTATTATCTATCTCTCTCCCTCTCTTGGTTTTATTTTTAGCCAAGGAAAAGAACTCCACTTCTCTCTCACTCATTCATTTCCCTACCTCTTCTAACGATCTCATGAGTGTCAAGGAAGCGAGGCTTATACTTTTGAGCCGGCATGGATGTGGACACGAGCACTACACAACATCCTAGGAGTCCGTGTTGGTCTCATTGCCCTCCCATAAGTACATCTTGCTCTTGACCTAGAATATGGATTTTAAAATGGTTTTGATATATTTTTTAGATGATGAACACTTAATTATTTTTCTTGATTTTAATTGCCATTGTCCATGTCGGGACTACTCAATGTATCGAGCTCGTTGCCCTTGACGAAAGTACTCAAATCGATCGACTTTTAATTGTTTTATTGAATTTTGTGGTTTTGCCGACAACCCATTTTATTGTAATAGTCTTGTATCTCCCCTAATCTCATCTACAATTGATAACAAGCATGATACACTTTTTGGATTTTGATTTTGATTTTGTTATGAATTGGTCGACCTACGAACAATTTCGTGTGTTTCGACAGAGGTTTGACCCTTTTCAGTATTTTTATAGTACAAGTACTATACTGTCTACACAATGTTTTAAATAATTTCTCTCTATACAAAGATAATATACTAAATAGTATATTGCCTAATATACCATCCAGTGTACTACCAGTGCAGTAAAAATTTGATTACCCTATTTTGACTTTTTAGTTTTCATATTTTGAATAAGACTGATATAGAATTTGTGAAATCTAATATTCCGTCTTGTAGATAATTTAATTTCACCCAAGTTAGAGTTTTGAAAACCAAATTCGGAGTTAAAAATTTTATGGCCAAAACAAATTTTTATAAAATTTGAAAACTACAAGATTTTCATGTTATCATTCTAGTAGTATACCGGGCAGTATATCGCCTTGTATATATCCAGGGGTGTATTAATTCAAAAATTTGAGCTTTTCTCGTGTCATAATTTGCTTTTAGATAACTGGATATGAATCGGACACATCCAGTCTACGCTGTGTATATAGTGACAGTGAGCTGTCTAAACCTCATGAATCGTCAATATACAAATATTAATCGTACTCATCACAGCTACTATGCACGTGCACATATAATAATCACCACACGCCACCACACTCACCATCTCTTATTACACCTTTTACAAAATGTATCCAGAGACAAATTCGACAAATGATAAAGGCAATCATCAATGTCCTCGATTACACAATACAAAACAACACATATAACTAAGTATAGGAAACATCTATACAGAGATAACCCTAAGTCTTTGGGGTGAACTCTGGGTCCTGCACATCGTCCACACCAGCGTCAACTACTATGTCATCCTGTGGGTCGTCGTATGAAGGGACAAGTCATCCTTATCCTCACTTGCCACATTAATCTAATCAGGAAAGGAGCAAAGTAACATACATCTCAAACTACTAAATAATTGATGCAATAATATAAGTAAGCATAATCTGAAATGGACGAGTAAAAACAAGAGGAATACCATATGTACTATCTAATTATAACGAGTGCAATCAGACACTAGACAAGCATATGGGGCAGATCGGGGTAAAGCACACAATATGCTAGCAATCAATCAATAGTGGACGTAAGGCACATCAATGATATGATAGCAATCAATATTGTCCAGGCTAGGTAAACCACATGTTGTATAGTATCTCCCTCCCGACATGACTCAATTATTCAATATAAGGTCAATACATGGCACATGATACCAAATGTGCACAATATATGGATGTAGTATTGTAAAGTATGTAGGATCTAAATCTAAAGCGATATACTCTAGTGGGAGGGGGTAAATAGAGTAGACATCAGAATATTAGCTATTTTTAATGGGTTGCAAGGACCAATAGTGTGATGGATTATGAGACATACTATCCATCTTATAAGAGTTCAACTAGTAGGATGATTGAGCAATAAACATGTATCCTATCCTCTCTATCAAGCACGAAGGGAAAAGAAAATAAAATTTACGGTAGAAAAGAAATCAAGCAAGAGGCAAATCAAAGCTGTCAAACGAGAGTTCGAGAATGGAATTCAATGGAGGGGATCAAGTATGTGGATGAGATCCTAGACTCTAATCCTATATGCAGGCTGACATCGGTACAGTAACGTAACCAAAGTGATAACTCGACCTGCATGGGCCACCACAAAAACATGTAACGCCTCAGTCCCAAAATACGTAGGACTAGGAACGTAGACATGCTAGCCATAAATATACGTAAGCTGTAAATGCAGTAAACAATGACAACTAAATCTCATCCACAATAATAAAATAAATTTATAATAAAAATCAACACTGAATTTATTATTTGTACAAAAGTTGGGCAGAGACAAATCCACTACCAACCATTTAAATGAGAAGAAGAATACAAGAGAGGAATGTGAAAAAAAGTAGCAAGACGACCCAAGGGCAATCCTCTGCGAAGGAATAGAGAAGATCATGGCCTTGGCTAGAACACCTGCAAATATCACAGAAGCACACAACTGGAGAGATCACCAGGTCCTCAGAGGGACGTAACAAGATACAGGAAGAACATGCCATAAATACTGAATATAAATTATGTCATAACGTTACAAAATAAAAGTAAAGTGTCCCAACCATAACACGGTCCAATATCCCATCATCGAAACAATAGACTATCCCTACAACCAAACAAGGACAAGGGGTAGCGCACTATTCCACGATGTAACATTGTCCCATGCCATGACTAGAACAAAGTGTGACATGACATTAACTAAGGTCACCTAACCAATCTAGTATGTAATTTAGAAGACATCTCGATGTATGGGCAGGTGTAGGCTGACTCCCCCAAGACTAACTCACAACATACTCACGTTAAGTACCAATACTATCAGCCGGCATAACTTGAGGCTAGCGGCCCACGTGACTCATCAGTCCACATAGCTCGAGGCTAGTGACCATCGCTCGACTACCGTAGTACGCAGTTACTACGACATTTGGATTTGGGTAGCCCATACATCTACTGTCTTCTCCCTCCCGGATGTCACTGACAGAAGGTAGTCCGCTAAGACTAGGTCCAATGCGTAGTGAAAGACAAGGAGAAAGATATAACTAACAATTGCATTATAATAATTAAAAGTACGAAAAGTAAATCATAGTAAGGATGCAACTGGAAGAACGAAAAATAAACAGGCAATATAAGTATAAACTAAATCTAAATAGCAGAATAAAATGAAATTATTCATAGAGTATAATGGCAAGGTATCTTGCCTGAGGGCAGTGCGAGATGTAGCAAAATCCAACAGTCAGAATTATTAGCATGAAAGTTAAAATCCACAGACAGCTCCGAATGCTGAAACAAATATCACGAACGTGTTTGGTATAAAAGATATGTCTAAGAAACGCCTGTCCAAAAGTCAAATTCTAGACACAGGGACAAAATCATAATTTTGGGCCAAAATAATATCCACCGTTGACTCACTTTGTACCGAAAAGCGTGCCTGAGTCTATGGTCTCTAAAGTCGTCAAACTATATATTCACGGGTCCGATTTGATGAAACAAAGCCAACTGTATGTCCAAAGTTGGATTCCGGTGGGCCGTGCATAATTTTACTCGTTGGATCGGGTCGTGGGCCCGCCAAATAGGCGTTCCAGTCGACCTTCTCAGAATCGGACCAAACTTGGCACACGGGACCAGAAAAGCGATACACTTCTGCTGGCTTAAATTTTGTCTCGATACGAAGAACATGCACAAAGTTATGGCCTAGTTTGCAAAATGTCGATATGGAGGTATCTTGACGGATACGCACTGATTTCGTCGCGCATGCACAACGAAATTGAGTTCTGTCAGTTCTCACACGTCCACGAAGTCGATACGCACCTTTCGATGCTTTCGATTCGTGACCACGTCGCCCCGTTTGTCCGGGCGCACGCCGTATCGGATAATTTCTAAAAATTTTATGGTTTTTGAAAACTATTTTTCCCCATCTTTGAAATTAGTTTTCTCGATGCATGGACGACAAAATCAAATTCTATAAAAAGGGTTTTGGTGTCCTATAGGTATTCGACAAGGTTGTTCAGGTGGATTTTCAAATTGGTGACTTGTTTGACAAAAAATTGTCTCTCAAGTTAGGGTTTGGGGACTGCTATATGTGTTCTGTTTTGAACATTTTTTTCTCAATTTTTGATTTGATTTCCTGGACAGTTTAAGGCCGTAGAAATTAATCGATTTAAAGGGTCATGCAGAGGGTTATGTTGTCTATGTGCCAAATTTTGTAGATCGAAATTCGAGCGAACGGGAAGAAAGATTTAGGAGTTTGAAGGAGTGTACCTCGCTCAGTGTAGTAAAATAGAACAACCCCTATTTTTGTGGCGGTTGTGACGAACGTGGCGGCGCTCCGATTCTCCTATGGTGGTAGAAGGCGATCGGCGGGGATCGTCTGGGTTTGGATAAGCTCATGCAAGTGATCACGTGGTCGCAGCGGTTGCCTCTTCATAGAAATTAGTTTTCGAAGTTTTTCTATGCTCGAGTTTGTCTTCCAGGTTTGGGTCATTTTTCTATCCAATTAATTTAAGATTTAAACATGATTTGTCGCAATCATGTGGAGATTTGGATTAGGATTACCTAGAAAAAGATTTGGTTTAATCTGGTTTAAAATTGATCCAATCGGCTGTTTCCCATCCATCGAATTCAAAGAAAAAAAAGATAAAATTTTACCATACATATTACTAGCCAGCGTGGGAAGTTTAGTTCCCTTAGGGGTGAGTATTCGGTTTATTCGGTTCCAACCGAACCGAATAAGCGAAAACCGAATTCGACCGAAACCGAATAAGCAAAACCGAAACCGAACCGAATTGGACCATAACCGAATTAGACCGAACCGAATTAAATCGGTTCGGTTTTCGGTTTATTCGGTTTACTCGATTTTTTTTGGTTTATTTGCGATTTTTTGTTAAAGTATATATATACATATATATATTTAGTATATACCTATTGTATATACATATATATATATATATATATATATATATATATATATATATATATATATATATATATTTAGTGTGTGTGTGTGTGTATATATATATATATATATATATATATATATATATATATATATATATATATTGTAACTAAATTTTCTTATTCGGTTTTCGGTTTTGGATCGAAACCGAAACCCATAACCGAAACCGAAACCGAATAAGAAAATTTAGTATTTTCAAAACCGAAACCGAACCGAATTTTTTTAAAACCGAACCGAATCTCTTATTCGGTTCAGTTCGGTTCGATTTTCGGTCCAAAACCGAATAATGCTCACCCCTAAGTTCCCTCACTCGCGAGAAATAGAAATCTTACGAGATTTCATTTCTCGTGAGAACTAAAAAAATTCTTTTTTTTCCTCTCTCTCTATGCTATATATATTTTATGAAAATAAAAGAATATCTAATAACTATCAAAAAATTTCTAGAAGTAGAAAGTACATTTATATATAGCAAAAATATTCTTAGTATAAATACTCATTTGTAACTAATAAGGAAAACTTTGTTCGAAAATTTATTTATTTAATAAGAGTCAAAACTTTGTACTAAAAATTTCTAAAAACACAAATATTAAATTCCAAATAACTAATAATATTTTTTTTTGTGAAAATAACTTCTCACCTCCAAGGTCATATGGTAAATATCAATATATGAAATATTTAATCCAGTCCTAACTTATTAGCCACCACTAATTTTTCCTAAAAATAATTTTTTTTCAAATAATGATTAAAAAATAAAAAAAAATTAATTTAACAAATTTAGAAAATTCGGGAGTCTACATACCACCATCTTGCTTCTGAGGTTGGCGCAGACGAGTAGCTGTGCCTCTGGCTTGAAGGCTTGGGCTTCTGAAGTAAAGAGCAATAAATACCCGCTCTTTAAGGACTTTTCTCTTAATTACCACTGTAATATGGGAAATTCCAAGGGTCTAAGACTGACACTCATCGTGCTGACTCTTAGGTTCATCCTATTAATACGAAAATTCTGACCGTCGGCCATGTGGCGTGCACTCTGGGCCATTCTCGGTCCTATAAAAGGGGAAGTTCTCCTCTGAAGAGTCGATGTCTTCTTCTTGGCATCCTTCACTACCATGCGAGATCCAAACTTAACTTCGAGCGGCGATCGTCCTTGTATAAGTTGGCTGCTGGTCGAGGCTTTTCTCGTTCATAGGAGCCATGTTCTTATAGAAGAACTCTATGTAGAAGGAGCCATTGCTGTTAGAAGTATGTAAATGTCCTCCTTAGGGAGTTCAACTCTGGGTGACGTCTAGAGGATCTTCGAGGTCTTGACAACCTAGGTCATGGGTGGATAGCCAACCCGAAGAGCCACAGGTTGTGTTATGTCCTTCCCATTCAGGGCTTCGTGACCTGCTGCGCTCTTTGAAGGCTCGGGCCAATGACTGCTTCAGGAAGCTGCTTGCTTTGGCCGAGTGGCTGATATGCTTCTGGGAGGCTGCGCCTATAAAAAGGTCAGAATACGCCTCGATAGAGGTCAATCTTCTGGCATGAAGAAGAAGAACTGCGCTTTGACGAAGATCGAATCCCTTGTAGACCCTTCTAGGCTCTGTCGAATCTGTACTAGATCCTTTGTAGACGAGCAGAATTAGTCCTTTTTATGTAGTCTCGATGTGTCTGTACCAGCCTTTGGTAGACGTGACACATAAGGGACTTCTTTCCATATCTTTTATTTTGTCTTTTTAGCACTTGGGCTGAGCCTTTGTATCATCTGCTCTGTGGAAAAGGGATGCCATCAACAGAGATTTTTCATGCTTCTTCACTCATAGCCCTAAAAGCACAGTGACTCCGTCGCCTAAAGCACAAGACCGTTCGTTGCCCAGAAGCGCAGTTGCATCAAAAGCTCCGTCAGAAGTGTAGCTCGCATAACGGCACAGCCTTACGAAGTGACATGGCTCCACGTGGCCAGATGGGTGCTTATATCTTTCAGGATACCACCCTATCGGTTTGTTCAAACCGCTGCTCTTAAGATAAGACAGAGTTTGATTCTGTTGATAAGAGCAATATCTTATCGATTTATTTAAACCACAGATAAGGACAGAGTTTGTTCTTATGGACGAGAGCCATATCCAATTGGTTTGTTTAAACTAATGGCCCTCTAAGATAAGACAAAATCCAACTTCGGGGATATGAACAGAATCTGCTTAGGTTCATCCGATCAACAAATAAGCACACGCCATGTATCGTTTATTCAGTTATGTTGATAACTCCCCAGAGATCTCTATAGAAGAGAATCCCCGTGCCTGCCCCATGTCAGTTCAGCGGTAGCCCTCACCATGATGCCTCAAAGATTCTCCTATATCTACATGTGTAATGTTTTTGCACAATCCTTATGCACATCGCATGTGTGCTTTCCCCGATAAATAGAAGGAGTTTTTCTTCGATAAAGAGGCTTCGAAATCTTCAACTTCGGCATCCTCTTGATTGGTAACCCTAGAGTTTCAATCACCAACACCAGAAAGCCAAAGCAAGTTCAACTCGTCGTTAGATCGTCAACGGAGTAAAGGAGCCGCTGCAGTGCTCGATCTCCACCGCCACACTTTTTCAAAAATTTTGTACTTTAATCTCCTGTTTAGGAATCGATTGTACTCTTTTTACATTTAAAATACAAAAAGTTTGTATAAGCTTTTGTCATAGCAAACAAGATGGCGACTCTGCTGGGACTTCTTTCTCCTCCAACGAGAAGGTAGTGGCACAATCTGACAACAACTTGTCGGGATCTTCGCAGAAGATGTTGGTCGTATGTTTCGACCAACAAGCTTTTGAAGATCTTCTTTCTAAGGAAAAGTCCAGTCCTTCGAAGTGGTTCGTAAAACTGAAGAAGACTCGACGCACCTGGGAGCCGAAGGCGGCTATGATGAGCATCACCACAGAGGTGACTGTGCTCCAGAACCCCCTGACCGATGTAGCCCAGAAAAAGACTTTGACTACGGTTGCCATACCGCCTCGCTCGATTCCCACACCAGGAAAGTGCAGCGAAGAGTGCGGCTCTCCTATGGCGGGCCTAACAAAGGCACAACATCGAAGGAAGCGTAGAGTGGCTCAACCGCTTACGGAGGGAGCGGTGCCGGTGAGAAGATATGTCTTTGACAGAATTATCTACCCATCGGGTAAGGCTACATTGGAATTTGAACATTATGCACCTCCTGGAGGTAACTTAAAGAGATCCAAGGTAGCACGTGCCCTACGTGGCCAAAGTGCTATACCAATCACTATATTGGATTCTGAATACTATGCACCCTCTGGGGCTAGTTGGAAGAAATCCAAGGAAGCACGCATCTTGTACAACCAACGTGCTATGCTAATAGCCGACCAAAGGTCCACGTTGACAGTTACGCGTGCAACCAATAGAAAGCTATACAAAACTGGTTCGAGTGCCTCAACGCCTCGACCGGTAGAACCTCGCTATCCCTCGAGCACTCATGTGCACAACTCGAGCCAAGGGGTACACTCCACTGAGAATGTCACGACCCGCACCTAGTGTAAGGGCACGAGAAGTGGGTACGTCCAGCTTACGCCGCAGTGTCGGCGGTAGAACGCTGTCCTAGGTCACAACATCTAGCAATAACGAAACCTGTACAATGATATACACTCCAAAAGGAGAACAACATAAAGATACAACTCAATCACAGCATCTAAGGTGTAATAAAGAGAATAGATGAAAATATAAGATAAAGAGTAATCTTTAACCAACTACAAAAGAGCAATATCTGAATATACAACATCTATCAATATCCTGAACTGAAAGTACATAAGTAAGACAACAAGGGGAAACCAGTCTAGAATTCTAATATAGACAATGGACAAGTCTTTAGCAACTGTAGGATCCTCCTGAGGGTCCAAGTCACCGGTGTCATCTAAGCCTATGCCATAATACGTAGGACATAACTCCTTCTCATCACCTGTAATATTTTTAAAATTCCAATCAGGACGGGAACGAGCACAATACATCTCACGCAGTTCATATCTTGACAGAAAATATAAAGCATGTGATAGGCTAAGATACATGAAATGCTGTAAGAAATAAACATAAAAGAAAGAGAGAAAACTGATAAACAAGTCTATCTATATATAATCGTAGAGAATTATAAGTGATTATGTGATTTAGAGTACAAGATAGACATGTGAATGACTTAATTTGTACATGATTTACACTAAAGAGTTTGTACATGATTACACTACTTTGGAATTATTCACATGACTATTTCTACTCTCCCATGCCCCAATCAATATACAAGGATCTAGACAAGTTATGTTATTGTACATGACAATTTATACATGAAGCTCATGAGATCATGAGAGTACATGAGAGCACATGAGTATACATGAATAATAAGAGTCCATAGAATACATGATGTGTGTGAAAAGTGTTGGCATATTTTATTTTGATTATTAACAGCATCTTCGTAGTTTAGTTTTCTGCGTCTTCAGATACATATCCTCTCAGAAGCTCAACTACATAAAGACTTTCCGTTCAAGAGCATCCATCCTTCGCATCGAAGATTGAAGCGCTACCGGCGCTCCTTGCATAAGATGGCGTCCTCCTGCTTAGAGTCTTCGTGTCTGTACAAGTCTAGGTATATCTGTAAACACCTAAGGACGGATGACAAGTAAAATAACAAGTCAAAAAAATCAAATACTTACAAAGCGGCATACCGGCGGCATGCTTCGGCAACCGGCGGTATACCGTTTTTAGAGCCTAGAAAGTTGTTGTGACAAATTATCGGCATACCGGCGGCATGCTTCGGCATACCGGCGGTATACCGATTTTTGTGTCCAAAAAGTTGTTGTGACAAATTGTCGGCATACCCACGGCATGTTTCGGCATACCGACGGTATACCGTTTTTAGTGACCCAAAAGTTGTTGTGACAAATTATCGGCATACCGACGGTATGCTCCGACATACCGACGGTATACCGTTTTTAGCGACCCAAAACTTGCTGTGACAAATTATCGGCATACCGACGGCATGCTCCGGCATACCGGCGGTATACCGAGTTTCAAATATTTGGTTTTTGATTTGCTCTGACTAGCATTAATGGCCGCATTTAATGCTCTCAAACGGTCATTAATATGACCGTTACTATTTGGCCGGTATACCGACGGTATGCCGCTGCATATTGACGGCATGCCGGTCTGCCTGTATTCAGAAGCATTAATTGCCATGCCACCAACTCTTGGTTTCTCTATAAAAGAAAGCTCTCTCTCTCTCTTGAGGCTTTTACCAACTCTTGCCATAAATTTTCCAACAACCAAGAGCTCCACCATTAATACTCTTCAAACTTTTAATTGTCATCCTCTCCCAAAGTGATAGAGTATTTAAGAGTTGTAAATTTCGATCTTCACGTGTTAGAAGGTCAACAAGTTTCTCTTCTTATTTGTTTGAAGTTGGCGAGCCTTCGTAAGAAAACTCGTGTATTGAAGTTGGTGAGTCTTCGGATTCAAACTCGTATTGAAGTTGGCAAGTTCTTCGGATCCAAACTCGTGTGTACTATTTGACTAAATAGTAGATTTAAGCCGGAGAGAGTTTCGGGACTGGATTGCCTCAAGCGAGGATACCAGGATACATCTTGTGTTTGATCTTCTCACTCTTTATTTTTATTTGTCATATATTGCTTCTGTTACACTAGTTATTTTTTATTTCCCTATTCACCCCCCCCTCTAGGGTTCTACAATTGGTATCAGAGCTTTGTTCTCTTGATTTGGATTTACACCCTTTGAGTGATCCATGGCCTCTAACCCTAGTATCAACACCTTCCACAATGAAGGATATTCCACAAATAGGCCTCCCCGATTTGATGGAACCAACTATAACTACTGGAAGATTAGGATGAGCATTTATCTGAAGTCCATAGATTTCAATTTATGGGATTGCGTGATAAATGGTCTTCCTACTCCTTTCAGAGTTATTGAGGATATTGCTTCTGACACCCTTCGGGTGACACCCTTCGGGACACATTTACTAAAAATATTAAGAAGATTGCGAGTCGAGATGCCAAGGCAATGAATGCTCTTTATTGTGCTCTCGACAGTAGTGAATTCAACCGAATCTCTACTTGCAAGACTTCCAATGAGATTTGGAAGTTACTTGAAGTCACACACGAGGGAACTTCACAAGTGAAGGAATCCAAGATTAGTAGACTCACGCAAGAATATGAGTCCTTTAAAATAAAGCATGATGAATCTATTACTTGTATGTTTACTCGTTTTGGTGACATTATTAACCCTCTCTCTTCACTTGGTAAGGGATATCCTGCTCCTGAAAAGATCAGAAAAATTCTTCGAGGATTGACGAAAGTTTGGAGTCCTAAAGCTACCGCAATCATTGAGGGGAACGATCTAACAGTCATGAACCTTGAGACCCTCATGGGTAAGCTAATGACTCACAAGCTCGATATGAAGGATCAAGAGGAATCCTCCATACAAGAGAAGGAGAAGAAGAAGACCAAAGAGAAGGAGAAATCTCTTGCTCTCAAAGCGACAAAGTCCTACTCCAAGGATAGCTCCGACGACAATGAGTCGGACGACGAAGAAGAAATAGCTCTCACAGCTAAGCACTTCCGGAAGTTCCTAAAATTCAACAAAGCCAACCGCTTCAGACGGGACAACGAAGAAGATCCGGCGTGCTAACAATACAGAAGACCCGGACACATCAAGAGGGATTGTCCGATGATAAGAAAAGACTCAAGCAAGTACGAGAAGCCTAGCAAGGGAAGCTCGTCCTCCAGAAAGTTCGCCAACACAAGCATTTGGTGTGAAAGTGACGCGAGCGACTCCGACAACGACAAGGAGTGCAAACACAATGCCAACGTCTGTCTCATGGCAACCGATGAGGTACTTGATGATTTCTCCTTAAACACTCTTACCTATGATGATTTGGAGAAAGCTATTCTTGAATTGCATGAAGAGCACAAAGGTGTTCGGAATAAATACAAGAAATCTCTTAAAGAGGTTGAAGCTCTTCAACTTGAAGTAGAGAGGCTCTCAAGCATCATTATTGATGTGAAGGGAAAATCTCCTGCTTCTGACACGGATGAAATAGAGTCCTTGCGACTCAAGTTTCAAGAATCTCTTGACACCATCAAGAAAAATGATGATGAGATTCAATCCATGAGAAGCTCTTATGAATTTGCTATGCACAAAGTTCAAGATGCTAATAGTAGAGAATATGACACTTCTATTAAGTATAATGATCTTCTTATGCAGTGTAAGAAATTTGGTAATAAGGACACTACTCACATGTATGCTCCTAGACATCTCCACACTCACCACAATGCTAGGCATACTTCATACATGAACACTACACACAAATCCTTTCCTAGCACAAGAAAAGGACCTTTTGTTAAGAAAAACACTTCGCATCATGCTTTTTATTATCATCATCACAATACTAATGCTAGAGCTCCTCGCACTAGAGACTCACACATGCATGATTCTCACATATCTTCTTCTAAATTCTCTATGATTTGCAATTACTGTGGTTTGCATGGACATACGACCAATTATTGTCATACAAGGAAATTTGTTGACAATAAAGTTTTTATGTGGGTTCCTAAGACTAACCCTCAAGGATCCATAAGATCATGGGTACCAAAATGTTCATCTTCAACTTATGTTGTAGGTGAAGAGTCCTTCTCATGCTAGAAGCAAGTGGATTCTCGATAGCGTTTGTTCACGGCACATGACCGGGGATGCTTCATTATTTACAACGCTATCGATGAAGAAGGAAGGACACGTCTCTTTTGGTAACAATCTCAAAGGTCACATTATAGGGAATGGTAATATAGGTTTCCCTCCTTATCCTTGTATTAAGAATGTGTGTCTTGTTACTAATCTTAAACATAATCTTCTTAGTATTAGTCATCTTACCGATAATGGTTATGATATCAAGTTTGTTAAGCTCAAATGCTTCATTACCGATAGTTCAAATAGATCTATTGTTTATGAAGGAATTAGAGAAAACAATATCTATGTTTTATATCTTGTTGAAGACACTAACAATGACAGGTGCTTAGTTGCTAAAAATGATGAGAGTTGGCTTTGGCACATGAGGTTTGGACACGCCAACATGGATACCATCTCTCGTCTTGCTACCAAGAAGCTCGTAAGAGGACTCCCAAGTATCCCATTCAAAAAGGATATGGTGTGTGAAGAATGCGAGAAGAGTAAGTTAACAAAGTCTTCCTTCAAATCAATCAACTCTGTGAGTACTTCTAGACCCCTTCAACTTATCCATATGGATCTTTTTGGACCTAGTAGAGTTGCTAGCCTTGGAGGCAAGCTTTATGCTTTTGTTTTAGTTGATGATTTTTCAAGATTTACTTGGGTTATTTTTTTGCTTGCAAAAGTGATACTTTTCATAAATTTGTTGCCTTTTGTAAACGTGTTCAAAATGAGCAAGGTTTTTCTATTAACAAAATTAGAAGTGATCATGGAGGAGAATTTGATAATGCCGATTTCAAAAGATTTTGTGAAAAGAATGATTTTGATCATGATTTTGCTTGTCCACGAACTCCTCAACAAAATGGTGTTATGGAGAGAAAGAATAGAACCCTTGGCGATATGGCCCGGGTTATGTTAAACCAATATAAGCTCCCCCAAAACTTTTGGGCGGAAGCCGTTAATACGGTATGTCATGTTATAAATAGGGTCTTGATTAGACCTATTTCTAAGAAGACTCCTTATGAGCTTTGGTTTGACAAAATTCCCTCTATTGATTATTTCAAAGTTTTTGGTTGCAATTGTTTTATTTTGAATACCAAGGATAACCTAGGCAAGTTTAAAGAAAAAGCCTATGAAGGAATATTCCTTGGATACTCTACTCATAGTAAAGGTTTTCGTGTTTTTAACAAAAGAAGTCTTGTTGTCGAAGAGTCAATCAATGTCTCTTTTAATGAACTCAACTCTTCTACATTCTCCTCTTCCGAGGATATTGATGACATCTCGTTTGGGTTGGAGAACTCCTCTATTGAAGATCGTCATTCTTCATCTAACAATGAAGTTGTGACTCCATCAAAAGAGTCTCCTCCTCTCGATCCGCCTCAAAAGGATCTCCCAAAAGAATGGAGATTTGTCACCAATCATCCTAAGGAGCTTATCATTGGGGATCCTTCCTCTAGTGTTAGCACTAGATCCGCCACTCGTGATCTTTGTACAAATGTAGCTTTTATCTCTCAAATAGAGCCTAAAAATGTTAATGATACTTTTCTTGATGAGTTTTGGATAATAGCTATGCAAGAGGAGCTAAATCAATTTGAGCGAAGCATGGTTTGGGAACTTGTCCCAAAACCTAGCAATCATTCCATTATTGGAACAAAATGGATGTTTCGCAACAAACTTATTGAAGATGGGTTAGTGACTCGTAACAAAGCCCGATTGGTTGCTCAAGGCTATAACCAAGAGGAATGCATTGACTATGACGAAACCTATGCTCCGGTTGCACGTCTTGAATCCATTCGTATGCTTTGTGCTTTTGCTTGTTTTAATGACTTTAAGGTCTTTCAAATGGATGTTAAGAGTGCTTTTCTAAATGGTATTATTAAAGAGGAAGTTTATGTTAAATAACCTCTCGGCTTTGAAGATTTTCAATTTCCTAATCGCGTGTTCAAACTCCACAATGCCCTTTATGGCCTCAAACAAGCTCCCATTGCTTGGTATGAGCGCCTTAGCTCTTTTCTTGTTTCTCACAATTTTTCAAAAGGGAAAGTTGACACAACACTTTTTATTAAATCCCATAGTGGCACTCTCTTATTGGTTCAAATTTATGTCGATGATATTATTTTTGGTTCTACTAATAACACCCTTTGTGTAGAATTTGCTAAAGTTATGCAGGAAGAGTTTGAAATGAGTATGATGGGTGAACTTTCCTTCTTTTTGGGGTTACAAATCAAACAAGGACCCAAAGGAACCTT
The DNA here is from genome assembly GCA_029216955.1 of Iris pallida. Classification (NCBI taxonomy): domain Eukaryota; kingdom Viridiplantae; phylum Streptophyta; class Magnoliopsida; order Asparagales; family Iridaceae; genus Iris; species Iris pallida. The sequence continues at coordinate 19,224,006 of JANAVB010029815.1, read as the reverse complement.
CATCAATCAAGCAAAATATACAAAGGACCTCCTCAAGCGTTTCGACCTCGACTCATCCAAATCAATGAGGACTCCTATGGCCACAACGACAAAGCTTGACAATGATGAAGATGGCACATCGGTCGACATTCGTAAGTATAGAGGTATGATCGGTAGCTTACTTTATTTAACTGCTAGCCGTCCTGATATCATGTTTAGTGTTTGCTTGTGTGCACGATATCAAGCCAATCCAAAGGAATCACACTTGTGTGCCGTTAAGCGCATTTTTCGTTATCTCAAAGGCACCATTAACATGGGTCTTTGGTATCCGAAATCCTCATCCTTTGAGCTTCACGGCTTTTCGGATGCGAATTTTGCCGGATACAAGATTGACCGAAAAAAGCACTAGTGGCACATGTCAATTCCTCGGGAAGTCTTTGGTATCGTGGTTTAGTAAGAAACAAAATTTTGTTGCTCTTTCAACCACTGAGGCCGAGTATATTGCGGCTGGTTGTTGTTGTGCACAAATTCTTTGGATGTCACAAACACTTTTAGATTATAGCATTTCTCATTCTTGTACCCCTATTAGATGTGATAACACTAGTTCAATCAATCTCACGAAAAACCTGATTTGTCACTCACGCACAACGCACATTGAAATTAGACACCATTTTCTTCGTGACCATCAACAAAAGGGAGATATTCGTCTTAAATTTATTGATACTACCTATCAGTTAGCCGATATTTTCACCAAACCGCTCCCGGAAGATCGCTTCACCTTCCTTTGCCGTAAATTAGGCATTTTATCCTTTAATCCATAATCCCTCTCGGCCGGCACACCGACGGTATACAGCGGTATACCGGCGACATGTTGTTTTTCGATTCAGAATTAGGTTCTGTTTCGAAACTCGGCATACCGTCGGTACACGTCGGCATACCGCCGGTATGTCGGATGGAGGCGGATAGGATTTCAAATCCGGAACTGGGCCCACCTTTATTCCTTCTCCTTTTATTCTTCTCAACCCTCATTAAATTCCATCACATCATTCTCTTCCCTATTAATTACCCTCTCATCTTTTCAACTTCTTAACCTCCTATCTCATTTATTACCCATCTCTTCACATCCCCCTTTTTCCTCCTCTTTTTACTCCACCTTCATTATTTCTAACCCACTATTTCCAACCCACTAACCTTTCATATCCCCTCATTACTCCCTCTACATCCATTCCCAACCCACCCTCAAAATTCAAATCCATCCTTTCATCTCCCTCCTCTATTAAAACCTTTTCTCTTCTCCCTACTCCTCTATCATCCTCTCCAAAACCCTAACCTTCCTCCATGGCAAATCCGAAGCGTCCTCGCTCCTCCTCCTCCTTCTTCAACCCTTTCATTCCGGTGGCTCAACCTCACGGGTATGACCAACGGGTCTTTTCCAACTCCTTGGCGGCCGAGCTATGGTTCTAACACTTCGTTCATCACAATGTCTTCAAGGGACGAGCGATAAATTAGAATCTTTTCCCCGGCCACGCTCCTTGTTTGACGAGGCCGGACTTGCCACTCTCCTTCGGCGTCAAATACCCGTCTATCCCGTTGTCGTCCGTCTATTCTATTGCAACTTGGTCCCGGACGACGACCACCCCGCCATTCAGTCCATGGTCAATGATCGTCACTTCTGTCTCACGTCTCGGGACATCGGGCACATCCTCGGCATCCCGGACAAAGGGAAAGCCTTGCCATCCTTGGCTGCTCTTCACTCCTCGGCGGCGTCCCCCTTCGACGAATTCTGTCGCATCATCTGCAAGGGCCCCAACCCTCCTGCCATCTCGGCCCTTTCTGCACAGCTGGAGCCATTTTACTACGAGCTCCATAGGATTGTGTGTCATACACTCTTTCCTAAGGGCGGGAACTACGACGCCATTACCGGCGATGCCCTCGTGTGCATGTATTATCTTTTTGCCCGGAATCCCTTTTCCTTCCCGAAGACTCTCCTTCTTCTCTTCCGGCGTGTCATGCCCGCGGGAAAGCAGAACCTCTACTACGGCTCCCTCATCACTCTCCTTTTGGAAGCCCGACAAGTTGATCTCTCTCTTTGCTCCTCGAATGGCGTCCCTTCCTATCTTGCTATTTCCCGTTCTCTTAGTGGCGCCTCTACTTCACGTGCCTCGTCTTCCCAAGAGCCACCAGCTTCCACTCCTGCTGCTCCCACATCTACTCCTCCTGCTTTCGGCCGATACATGCCGCTGACTCAGCAACACTTCGACATGTGCCTGGCCCAGGCAGAGGAACAGATGAGGGCTCATACTCGTGGCCTTGGAAATCTGATTCAAGCCCGCTTTCATGATCAAGCTTATTTTATCCAGCGCACCATTCAAGACCGGGACATGTATCTGGATCTCAATCTTCAAGATCTAATGTACCAGGGTTCGCGCTTCTCCGATCCCAATGCCTATAGGTTCATGTTCCCAGACGGCATTGATCCTTATGGTGCCTTTCAACAAGCTCAGGATGGTGGGGACGATCCGGCGGACGAGTAGGGGTGTCTTTCCTTTGGGTGATGGTCTCGAATAATGCATGTTCTAGTCATGTGTGTTTGTTTTGTTTTTATGTTCTGTCCTTTGCAGTCCTTCGGGGACTTTTGTGTGGTTGATCCTAGTACTTTGTAGTCCTTCGGGGACTTAGTTTATGTTTGTGTCTTGTTATCAAACTCTCCTGGAGAGAGTCTTTTTATTGGTCTTTTGTAGTATGAACAATCTTGCATGTATTAAGCTTTCACTTCTACATATAAATACATGCTTTTTTTATTCTATGCTCTTGTTCTCATTATTGCAATTTTTAAATTTAGTTTTTCATCTTTGACTAAGTGACAAAGGGGGAGAAAACGTATTGAGGGGGAGTTGTCTTCCTACGGGGGAGTTATTCCCTGAAGATGCTATCTCTCTATTTTGTCAATTATCAAATGGGGGAGATTGTTGGCACATTTTATTTTGATTATTAACAACATCTTCGTAGTTTAGTTTTCTGCGTCTTCAGATACATATCCTCTCAGAAGCTCAACTACATAAAGACTTTCCGTTCAAGAGCATCCATCCTTCGCATCGAAGATTGAAGCGCTACTGGCGCTCCTTGCATAAGATGGCGTCCTCCTGCTTAGAGTCTTTGTGTCTGTACAAGTCTAGGTATATCTGTAAACACCTAAGGACGGATGACAAGTAAAAGAACAAGTCAAAAATCAAATACCTACAGAGCGGCATACCGGCGGCATGCTTCGGCATACCGGTGGTATACCGTTTTTAGAGCCTAGAAAGTTGCTGTGACAAATTGTCGGCATACCGGCGGCATGCTTCGGCATACCAGCGGTATACCGATTTTTGTGTCCAGAAAGTTGTTGTGACAAATTGTCGGCATACCGACGGCATGCTCCGGCATACCGACGGCATGCTCCGGCATACCGACGGTATACCGTTTTTAGTGACCAAAAAGTTGCTGTGACAAATTGTCGGCATACCGACGGCATGCTCCGGCATACCGACGGCATGCTCCGGCATACCGACGGTATACCATTTTTAGCGATCCAAAACTTGCTGTGACAAATTGTCGGCATACCGACGACATGCTCCGGCATACCGACGGTATACCGAGTTTCAAATATTTGGTTTTTGATTTGCTCTGACTAGCATTAATGGCCGCATTTAATGCTCTCAAACGGTCATTAATATGACCGTTACTATTTGGCCGGTATACCGACGGCATGCCGGTCTGCCTGTATTCAGAAGCATTAAATGCCACCAACTCTTGGTTTCTCTATAAAAGAAAGCTCTCTCTCTCTTGAGGCTTTCACCAACTCTTGCCATAAATTTTCCAACAACCAAAAGCTCCACCATTAATACTCTTCAAGCTTTTAATTGTCATCCTCTCCCAAAGTGATAGAGTATTTAAGAGTTGTAAATTTCGATCTTCACGTGTTAGAAGATCAACAAGTTTCTCTTCTTATTTGTTTGAAGTTGGCGAGCCTTCGTAAGAAAACTCGTGTGTTGAAGTTGGCGAGTCTTCGGATCCAAACTCGTGTTGAAGTTGGCGAGTTCTTCGGATCCAAACTCGTGTGTACTATTTGACTAAATAGTGGATTTAAGCCGGAGAGAGTTCCAGGACTGGATTGCCTCAAGCAAGGATACCAGGATACATCTTGTGTTTGATCTTCTCCCTCTTTATTTTTATTTGTCATATATTGCTTCTGTTGCACTAGTTATTTTTTATTTCCCTATTCACCCCCCTCTAGGGTTCTACAAAAAACACATGACATAATGTATTCGATGCACCCGAGGGAGATAACATCTCATGTAAAGATCCATATAGTACTAATCCGTGTTAATATCGTGTCAGCATCAAGTAGATTAAGCTATGACAAGAATATAATTCCTAACAAGTATGAAACGGTCAGGGATGTATTCGCCTGATATCCTGGCTGTCCGATGAGAATATGAGTCTGAGCTGTAGTATCTGAGTCCTATTTTAGAGCAACGCAGGTCACAACATGTCTAACATGAAATAAGAATAGCCTATAATGCATTCTAAATGATTCTAGGTCCTCCTAGGTCAAAGTCAACCTTAGTCAACTCTGGTCAAACCTGGTCAACCATAAGTCAACTAGTCTATCTATCAAATTTTAGGTCAACCACAACTTATCTAGTCATTTTAAACTCATTTGAGTTGATTTGCATCAAGTTTGAATTGAAGTTGACTTTCGTCAACTTGATCGACTTGATAGTCAACTAGGCAAATATAGGCTCAACTAGGCTAAAGTCAACTAATGGTCAACTCTAGGTCCTTATCACATGTTACCAAGCCTAAACTATATCCTATAGTAACAATCACAGTCACAACTAAAAGGATACTCAAAACGGATAGGCAAGTATATATATAGGATACCTATATATCACTATATTAGCCATATCACAAGCCTATCTACAACAAACCAAGGTAAACATACCATACACATGAAAACATATAGGTAATGAAAATGAAATAAAAGGGAAAGGAATGGAAAGGAAAATTGGTAATGTTGATACTAACTTGAAACAAGTACCAAATCACTGAAATCATGAAAACTCAACTGTCAACATAAACCTTGAGACTTCAAACAAGTAAAAATTGAAACGAAAATAGGAACTGGAATTGGGTTTCAATAAAAAAGTAAATAGAACCCAACAGTTCGACCAATTCACTATTTAATCATGAAACGAAATGAACTAACATCTACAAAAACCTAAAATGAAACCAATGACTGGAAATACAAAAACAGTAATCTGAAACCTGATAACTAACCATAATTTAACAATTTAAAACTGTTTAAAATATGAAATTCTTGAGAAACTGAACATGTTGTCAATGAATAATTTTGTGATCTCAAAACAGTGCAAAACTGTCACTGTATCACTGTTTTATAAACCCGATAATGAGCCAAAATAAAAAACAATAAACTCCTATGAATCTCAGATTTTTCTACACATTCTACAATATGGAGTCAAACATGTAATTACAATTTAAACCATCAAAAATCCTACAATAACCCATTCGAACAATGTATCAGCCGAAGGGTTGAAACCAATAAAAATAATTTTGAAAACCTAATTAAAACCAAAATAAGAGTCGAGATCATGTCGTGTACATGTGTGTGTGTGTGTGTGTCAGGGGAAGTGTTCATGTCAAAGCAAGTGGACACGAAGGTGTCCAAACTCTCAAAACACAAAATCAGTGAATACAGTTTCAGTCTCCTTGTGCGGCCGTGTCTCGTCTTCGCGGACACGACACAGGCCACGTGGAGCCACGTGCTCACGCCCACACCTAGCCCAGGTGTAGGGATACACACTCGAGTCCCTGACACATCCCTACGATGTGTCTAGATGACACACGAAGGCCGTATCAGTGTCAACTTCCACGTGCGTGTGCGACAGGCTCAGATCCGTACGGCTCGATTTGCGATTTCGATACAAAACGAGATGACATGGCACATGGTGGCTGACATATTAGTCATGTCCCCCAGTCACACACTAAATTTCATGTCTCCAAGTGACACAGACACTGCGCACTGCCACCCGAACAGCAGGGCACGTGTGCGCGTGCGTTGGGCTGTGGTTCGTGTCCGATTCTAGACACGAACGCGACGAAATTTGTGCTCAGTCCAATAAAAATCATAAGTTCTATTTAGATCTACAAATCTAATCAATTAGTTTTCAAAATTATGAACAATAAATCCTTTGTGGCATTTCATCAAACACATGCATATTTGCACTGATACGTGTCCGATACGGACCCCAAATCAATGCAAATTCCTACGAAACTCATCCTACGGCTAGGGGACACCTAGATGGATGCATCTACATGAATAATTTATGAAATTATGGAGGGTCGGAGAATTTACCTATTGGGATGAATTCCTATTGAAAGCTTCACTTGTGTAGATTCCTCCTTGCGGTTCCAAAACCCCATTGCACTCGAAATCTGAATTTCCTCAACCACAATGATTCATAAATAATAATCAGAACCTAAAGCAAAAGTCTAGGATTTAATAGGAGGAGAAATGAGAAAGTTAAAGGGAAGGAACTTACTTAGGTTTTTCTAGAAGAGCAAGAATGCAAAGGAGAAATGAATTCTTAACATAAGAGAGATTAAATACTTCCCCCCTTTGACCTAGTTGGACGGCCATACCTAGATGGGCTAGGATTTCCTATGGGTTGGGCTTGGCCTCTTTTCTAAGGCTAAAAATAAAATAAACATTAAATAAAAAGAAGTTGCTAATTAGCCCTAATAAATAAGCTAATAGCTTCTAACCTTAGAATAGGATTACTAACCCTATAAATCATGCTACTAGGTCACTAAGTCATGGTAAGACACTAGGCTAAGTTGCACCAAGGCTATACATTCACAAGGCCAAAAATCACTACACCAATAATATAATATATAAAAATAATCAAAAGAATTTCATAATTACCAAAATATCCTCAAATAAAAAAATGGATGTGACAAATCTACCCTCCTTAAAAGAATTTTGTCCTCAAAATTAAAGACAAAACTGAAATAGATGAGAAGGATAGAAAAGTCATACCTCAAGGCGGAAAAAGATAAGGGTATTTCTCGCGTATCTCATCCTCCCTCTCCCAGGTAGACTCACCTAGAGAGTGGTGCCTCCAAGCTACGCGAGCCAAGAGTATAGTCTGGTTCCTCAGCACCTTCTCCCATCGATCCATAATCTCCACAGACTATTCTGGATAACTAAGAGTAGGGTCCACCTCGATCTCGAAATGGTCCAGTATATGGCTGGGATCTGCCATATACCGTCTCAACTGCGACATATGAAACACATTATGGACTCCCACGAATGCAGGGGCAAGTCCAGTCTGTATGACACGTCACCGACTCTTCCGCTGACGACGAAAGGTCCGATAAAATGCGGACTAAGCTTTCCACCTCCGCCAAAGTGAATAGTACCATGCATCGGAGATATCCTCAGAAACACCAGATCTCCAACCTAGCACAAACATGGTCTCAAGCTTAACTATAACAAGTACATGATCAAACAAAATAAAAATCACAAAACAAGCTAAATCATACTCCTAAGTCTAAGCTGTACCTCAAACTACAAAGGCTTTCGGTGGCTATCGGCCCAATGCCCCTGTCTATCCTGCGCCACGTGAAGTCAATCTCTGATGAGCTTCACCTTCTCTGCTGCATCAACAACCATCTCAGGTCCCAATAAAGCTCGCTCTCCAACGTCATCCTAAGACAAGGGTGTACGACATCTACGTCCGTACAGTATCTCGAATGGTGACATCCCAATGCTGGCCTGGAAACTGTTGTTGTATGCAAACTCCACTAAATACAAATAATCCTCCCAGGAGCTTCCAAAGTCCAAAACATAAGTCCGCAGCATGTCCTCGAGTGTCTGAATAGTCCTCTCTGAATGTTCGTCCGTCTGTGGATGGTATGCAGTACTGAACTTGAGCTGAGTGCCCAAACTAGTCTAAAACTTCGTCAGAAATGGGAAGTAAAGCGACTATCCCGATCCGAGACAATGCTTACCGAAACTCCGTGTATCCTGACAATCTGCCGCATATACATCTCTGCTAGCCTTTCCGTCGACATTTCTACTTTAAATGGCAAAAAGTGGGCTGATTTGGTCAACCTGTCTACGATGACCCAAATCGTGTCTTTTTCTCCTGGTGTACGCGGCAATCCAGAAACAAAGTCCATCGTGATGTGCTCCCACTTCTACTCCAAAATGGGCAATGGCTGTATCAGTCCTCCTAGCCTCTGCCTCTCTGCCTTAACCTGCTGACAAACTAAACACCTGGCTATGAAGCGAGCTACCTTCCACTTTATCCTGTACCACCATACATGCTCTTTCAGATCCCTATACATCTTGTTGGCACCTGGATGCATAGTATACTGAGAGCGATGGGCCTCCTGCATAACCTGCTCCCGAAGCTCTTTGCTAGGCACACACAATTTGGATCCGTGCCTCAATGCACCGTCCTCTGCAAGAATAAACTCACCATCCACCAATCCTGCTCGAACCTGCTCTTGGATACATCACAGAGTAACATACTCGAACTAAGTCGACTTGATCCTCTCCATCAGGTCAGACTGAATATGAAGGCCCCACATCTGAATTTGAACTCCTGGCACAATCACCTCGATCCCCAGGCTCTCTAAATCTGCTAACAAGTGACGATCCATCGTCAAACACATAGCTATCGGATACCTACTCAAGGCATCGACAACCACATTGGCCTTTCCTGGATGATACTGCAATGAAATGTCGAAGTCCTTCATCAACTCCAACCACCTGTGCTGCCTCATATTGAGCTTTTTCTGTGTAAACACATACTTCAAGCTTTTCTGGTTTATGAAGATCTCCATACGCTCTACGTATAGATAGTGCTTCCACAACTTAAGAGCAAAGATAACTGCCGCCAACTCCAAATCATGGATAGGATAGTTCTTCTCATGCAGACGTAATTGCCTGGATGCATAGGCAATCACCTTCCCATGCTGCTGTAAGACACAACCTAGACCCTTCCCTGAGACGTCACTGTAGATAGTGAACCCGTCTAATCCTGATAGCAATGTCAAAATCAGGGCTATCGTCAGTCACTTCTTCAACTCATCGAAAGCAATCTGACGTTCCTCTGACCAGATAAACTCTGCATCCTTCCAGGTCAGCCTAGTCAATGGCTCTGCAATCCGGAAGAAATCTTGAACGAACCTCCTGTAGTAGCCTGATAATCCCAGAAAGCTCCTGATCTCTACAACTGAACTCGGTGCTGTCTACGCCTCAACTGCTCTAATCTTCTTCGGGTCTATCGAGATCCAATCTCCGGTCATAACGTGACCCAGAAAATCAACTTGATCCAAGAAGAACTCGTACTTCGAAAGCTTGCCATAGAGCTGCTCCTTCCTGAGAGTCTCCATAACCACTCTCAGATGCTCCTCGTGCTCCTCTGGGGTCTTCGAATATACTAAGATGTCGTCTATGAACACCACCACGAACTTGTCCAAGTACTGGTGGAATACCTTGTTTATCAAGTTCATGAATACCGTCGGAGCGTTAGTTAACCCAAACGACATCACCATGAACTCAAACACGCCATACCGGGTCCTGAATGCTGTCTTCGGAATGTCCTCCTTCTTCACCTTTACTTGATGGTAACCTAACCTTAGATCAATCTTGATGAATACCTTCGCTTCGCTCAACTGATCGAACAGATCATCGATCCTCGGCAGCGGGTACTTGTTCTTGATCGTGAGGCTGTTGAGAGACCTATAGTCGATACACATCCGTACCAACCCATCCTTTTTCGGCATAAAGAGTACTGGTGTACCCCATGGTGAAGAATTCGATCGGATGAAGCCTTTGTCCTACAACTCATCAACCTGCTTCTTCAACTCCACTAGCTCGTTGTTGTTCACTCTATAGACGTGCTGAGATATCGGCTCTACGCAGGCTACCAAATCTATAGAGAACTCCATATATCTGTCTGGAGGTAACCCTGGCAACTCCTCCGAAAATACATCTATGAACTCAGCTATCAATAGATGTGGCATGCTCTACTCCTCTACTGAAGCTCCGCAGAAGACTCCGCTGCTCTGGTCCATCTCCCGTTTGGTGAACTCGAACTCTGACTCTCCTAGCACACTGAAGAGAACTCTACCACCACGATAATCTATACTGGCATGGTACCTGCTCAACCAATCCATGTCGAGTACAATATCGTAGTTCGACAATGGCATTACAAGCAGACTTACATCCAATTTTCGGCCTCCCAAAACTACTCTTCGATCCTTGCAAACATCATGGATGAGGATGATACCACCCCCAATCGTGATCTTGTAAGTCCTAGGCAAAGGTTCAGAAGAAAGCTGGTGTCTAACAATAAAAGATACAGACACAAAACTACGAGAAGCCCTCGAATCAAACAAAGCGAATGCAGGAAATGTGTCAAGAAGAACAGAACCTGCTATCAGATCTTCCACTGCCTCTGCATCCTCGGCTGACATGGAGAAGGCTCGCCCCTGCTGACCTCCTCTGGTCTGCTGCTGGTGCTGGGTAAACTTCTGCTGCTGGGTCGACAATGGTCCCTTCTGCTGCCCTGTCGGAGCCTTGGCTCCTGCTCCCTGTGTTGTACGTCCCGAAGACATGGGACAATCCATCAACTAGTGCTCCGCTGATCTACAAAGGAGGCACTTGCTTAGCCTCTTTCTGCACTCGTTCCACACATATTCCAGCTTTTTGCAGAAAGTGCAACTGCTGACTTGCTGCTGCTGTCTAGGAGCCTGCTGTATCTGCTTCTGCTGAAAAGGTGCACGACCCTAATTCTGGAACTGCTGCTGCTGGAACGGCTTCTGCTACTGCTGCTGATAATAAGGCCTCTTGCCCTGGCCTCTACTGCTGCTGGCTCCATAAGAATAACGACCTTTCGTCAGTTTCAGTTCAAGATCGTCCTCCGCTGCCATAGCTCCCATCAAAATCTCCTCGAAAGTAGCATTCCTGTTGCTCTTGGTCAAGGACTTGACTTCCTTAATCAAGCCCTTCCTGAATCTCCTAGCATTCGTTGTCTCACTCAAGCCCTCCATAAATCTGCCCAGACGGCAGAACTCTCCAAGTATTCTTCTACTGTCTGGTTCCCCTAGACCAGATTTTCGAACTGCGTCTCCAAGGCGCCAAGTACTGTATCGGAAAAGAACTTCTCCTTGAAAAGTTTCTTGAAAGCCTCCCAAGTCTGCCCCTACGTACCAACCCTGGGGTCGGTCTGATATCATGTGCGGGTAAGGTCTTACATCTGACTGCCCGCTGCTTCTATTTGAAGCCTACCTGGTATCTCCATAAGACGGAAGATCTCCTCTCTATGCTCGATCCAGTCTTTGGCATATAGGATACCCTCGGTACCCTTGAAGTCTCGCAGCCGCATCTTCTGGAAATACTGAATACCCGTAGTCCTCGGCTGGTACGGCTGTATCTGCCCCTCCTGCGGTTGGGCGGTCACCTTCTCTACTGCCACCATAGCTAACTGATGGGCATTGTCAATGCCCTGTCTCATATCCTCCGTCTGGCATCGCTGGGTCTCCTTCATCTGCTGCATGAATGCAAAGTACTGCCCCACATCTATTGTTCCCTGAGGTCGTGGTGGTGGCATCCCCTGAACTCCTGGGATAGTCCTCGGAACTGGTAGAGGAGAACCCCCAAAAGTCACAGACTGTCCCACCTGAGCTGGAACAAAAGGTGCTATGGTCCCCGGGCCCTGCTGAGTCGGAGGAGAAGTAGCAGACCTCTCAGCAGTATCCCTTTGACCAGAGCGCTGTGATCGTGTCTCCACCATCCTGAAGACAGATCAAAACAAAGAATCAATTACTGAGGAGGAAGCGATATAATCAAAGGAGGACAGTTCATTTCAAAAGAAGGCAATTAGCAGATAAAAGTTTTCCTAATGTGATTGAGTACCTTAACTTATATCCTATATTCTACTGCAGGCAGTAACGATACTCAAATTCGAGTACCGCCACAAAATCGCACTAGTTACGACTGGACCTGCATGGGCCACCACTAAAAACGTGTTATGACCCGTACCCAATGTAAGGGCACGAGAAGTGGGTACGTCCAGCCTACGCCGCAGTGTCGACGGTAGAACGCTGTCCTAGGTCACAACATCTAGTAATAACCAAACCTATGCAATGATATATACTCCAAAAGGAGAACAACATAAAGATAAAACTCAATCACATCATCTAAGGTGGAATAAAGAGAATAGATAAAAATATAAGATAAAGAGTAATCTTCAACCAACCACAAAAGAGCAATATCTGAATATACAACATCTATCAATATCCAGAACTGAAAGTACATAAGACAACAAGGGGAAACTAGTCTAGAATTCTAATCTAGACAATGGGCAAGTCTTCAGCAACTGTAGGATCCTCTTGAGGGTCCAAGTCACCGGTGTCATCTAAGCCTGTGCCATAATGCATAGGACATAACTCCTCCTCATCACCTGTAATATTTTTAACAGTCCAATCAGGACGAGAACGAGCACAATATATCTCACGCAGTTCATATCTTGACAGGAAATATAAAGCATGTGATAGGCTAAGATACATGAAATGTTGTAAGAAATAAGTATGAAAGAAAGAGAGAAAACTGATAAACAAGTCTATCTATATATAATAGTAGAGAACTGTAACTGACTATGTGATTTAGAGTACAAGATAGACATGTGAACGGCTTGATTTCCACATGATTACACTAAATAGTTTGTACATGATTACACTACTTTGGAATTGTTCACATGACTATTTCTACTCCCCCGTGCCCCAATCAATACACGAGGATCTAGACAGGTTATGTTATTGTAAATGATAATTTATACATGAAGCTCATGAGATCATGAGAGTACATGAGAGCACATGAGTATACATGAATAATAAGAGTCCACAGAATACATGATGTTTGTGAAAAGCACATGACACAATATATTCGACGCACCCGAGGGGGATAACATCTTATGTAAAGATCCATATAGTACTAATCCGTGTTAATGTCGTGTCAGCATCAAGTAAATTAAGCGATGACAAGAATATAATTCTTAACAAGCATGAAACGGTCAGATAATGTACTCGTCTGATATCTTGGATGTCTGATGAGAATATGAGTCTGAGCTGGAGTATCTTAGTCCTATTTTAGAGCAACACAGGTCACAACATATCTAACATGAAATAAGAATAGCCTACAATGCATTCTAAATAATTCTAGGTCCTCCTAGGTCAAAGTAAACCTTGGTCAACTCTGGTCAAACCTGGTCAACTAGTCTATCTACCAAATTTTAGGTCAACCACAACTTATCTAGTCATTTTAAACTCATTTGAGTTGATTTGCATCAAGTTTGACTTGAAGTTGACTTTCGTCAACTTGATCGACTTGATAGTCAACTAGGCCAATATAGGCTCAACTAGGCTAAAGTCAACTAATGGTCAACTCTAGGTCCTTATCACATGTTACCAAGCCAAAACTATATCCTATAGTAACAATCACAGCCACAACTAAAAGGATACTCAAAATGGATAGGCAAGTATATATATAGCTTACCTATATATCATTATATTAACCATAGCACAAGCCTATCTACAACAAACCATGGTGAACATACCATACACATATGAAGACATATAGGTAATGAAAAGGAAATGAAAGGGAAAGGAAAGAAAAATTGGTAATGTTGATACTAACATGAAACAAGTACCAAGTCACTGAAATCATGAAAACTCTACTATCAACATAAACCTTGAGACTTCAAACAAGTAAAAACTGAAATGGAAATAGAAACTGGAATTGGGTTTCAATAAAAAATTAAATAGAACCCAACAGTTCAACCAATTCACTATTTAATCATGAAACCAAATGAACTAACATCTACAAAAACCTGAAATAAAACCAATGATTGGAAACACAAAAATAGTAATCTAAAACCTGATAACTAACCATAATTTAATAATTTAAAATTGTTTAAACTCTAAAATTCTTGAGAAACTGAACATGTTATCAACGAATAATTTCGAGATCTCAAAATAGTGCAAAACTGTCACTGTATCACTGTTTTGTAAACCTGATAATGAGCCAAAATAAAAAACAATAAACTCCTATGAATCTCAGATTTTTCTACACATTCTACAGCATGTAGTCTAACATGTAATTACAATTTAAACCATCAAAAATCCTACAATAACACATTCGAACAATGTATCAGCCGAAGGGTTGAAACCAATAAAAAATATTTTGAAAACCTAATTAAAAACAAAATAGGAGTCGAGATCATGTCATGTACATGTGTGTGTGTGTGTCAGGGGAAGTGTTCATGTCCAAGCAAGTGGACACGAAGGTGTCCAAACTCTCAAAACACAAAATCAGTGAACACGGTTTCAGTCTTCTCGTGCGACCGTGTCTCATCTTCGTGGACACGACACAAGCCACGTGGAGCCACGTGCTCATACCCACACCTAGACTAGGTGTAGGGCTACACACTCGAGTCCCTGACACGTCCCCATGAGACACGAAGGCCGTATCAGTATTGACTTCCACGTGCGTGCGCGACATGCTCAGATCCGTGCGGCTCGATTTGCGAGTCTGACACAAAACGAGATGACATGGCACTTGGAGGCTGACATGTCAATCATGTCCCCAAGCCATACACCAAATTTCACGTCTCCAAGTGACACAGACACTGCGCACTGCCACCCGAACAGCAGGGCGCATGCACGCGCGTCGGGCTGTGGTTCGTGTCCGATTCTGGACACGAATGTGACAAAATTCATGCTCAGTCTAATACAAAATCATTAGTCCTATTTTGATCAACAAATCCAATCATTTAGTTTTCAAAATTATCAACAATAAATCCTTTGTGGCATTTCATCAAACACATGCATATTTGTACTGATACGTGTCCGATACGGACACCAAATCAATATAAATTCCTATAAAAGTCATCCTACAGCTCGGGGACACCTAGATGGATGCATCTAGAGGAATAATTTATGAAATTATGGAGGTTTGGAGAATTTACCTATTAGGATAAACTCCTATTGAAAGCTTCACTTGTGTAGATTCCTCCTTGCGGCTCCAAAACCCCAATGCACTCGAAATCTGAATTTCCTCAACCACAATGATTCATAAATAATAATCAGAACCTAAAACAAAAGACTAGGGTTTAATAGAAGGAGAAATAAGAAAGTTAAAGGGAAGGAACTTACTTCGGTTTTTCTAGGAAAGAGAATGCAAAGGAGAAATGAATTCTCAACATAAGAGATATTAAATACTTTCCCCCCTTTGACCTAGTTGGCTGGCCATACTTAGATGGGCTAGGGTTTCCTATGGGTTGGGGTTGGCCTCTTTTCTAAGGCTAAAAATAAAATAAATATTAAATAAAAAGAAGTTGCTAACAAGCCCTAATAAATAAGCCAATAGCTTCTAACCTTAGAATATGATTACTAACCCTACAAATCATGCTACTAGGTCACTAATTCATGGTGAGACACTAGGCTAAGTTACACCAAGGCTATACATTCACAAGGCCAAAAATCACTACACCAATAATATAATACATAAAAATAATCAAAAGAATTTTACAATTACCAAAATACCCTCAAATGAAAAAATAGATGTGACAGAGAAAGACTCACGCGAACAGTGTTCATATAAGCATGGAAGGGGTCCACCTCATCAGCAACTTTCTGATCAGGACCTAAGCGTGTCCTGAGCACAGAAACTAAGAAGAGAGAAGCTATCTCCGTATCCTCACTCCTGTACGCAGCTTCCCTGTGCGTGCAATAGGAGTACAGGAATAAAGACTCCAACGCTTTTCCACAAGCGTAAAGCAGAAAAGGAGCCTGCAGCACAATGAATTCCTAAAATAAGGCATACTTGCACCCAGATCACCATCAACTGTTGCTGTCACCCGGCAGCAACATCGCCACCGAGGAGACAGTCCGTCTTTCAAAGACTGTGACCAATGGCGACCATACATCAAAGACCCGATAGGGGGTCGCCAAGTGAGGAAGAAGAGGAACTCCGTGTTTCTTCATGCAACGCGACACTGGGTTCTCCATCTCTTAAACAGCTGGCCAAAAATCCTCCCACCTCGGCCAACAAGCCCAAAAAGTAGCCTGGGAGTAGCTAAATGAAAGCCCAACACAGGTGTGTTCCAATACACGCGCGCCAAGTCTAGCTCGTTGCCCCAAAATGATGCCACGTCAGATGCTAGGGGTGGCCAGTCCTCTACCATTCATGACAATCCCGCATTCCAATCCAACGAAGGATTGTATGACACAGATGCCTCCGCAGGCACAGCTAGCCAACAAACTGGGGGTAGCAACTACAATGAGTCTAAGGATGATTGTAACCTTCCAGTCTATCCTAAAGACGATGGAACTCAGGCGTCCGATCTAGAGAGCAAGAGATCCACGGTCCCTTCAACCCATCCACACTTGATGTTCGTGTTCATGGTCGACGATGACAACTTGAAAAGCAGCGAAGGCTCTAGTCAGCTGAAACGTATATAAGCTCTCAAGATAAGCCTAAATATGTTGAATACTACAATGCAGTCTTTAGCTTCTGTCGTCCTGGAGATCAAGGAGAGGTTGACTCCCGCTGCCTCCACTCCTACTCCTGACCCAGCAGCTAACGGTGGATCCAATGCACTTTCCCTCGTGAACCAAGCAGCACCGTCGTCATCTACTCCATCGACAACAGGACCTGCGATGTCAACTAAGATGCAGCAGGCCCTCCAAGAGTTATACGCTCTCTATGATGCCAAATAAAAGTGAGCAACACTCCAAAAGATGGGAATTCGGCAACCATATCATGCCGAATAGGAAAATGTGATCTATCCTCCCAAATACAATCTATAGTCGCTCACACCCTTCAATGGGAAGGAGTCTTCCCAACGATACTTGAGGTACTTTGCCTCAGTAACATGGCACCTACCAAAGGACAACGCACTCCTCACCAACTAACTCATAAGAGTCCTGCAGGGGGTGGCCTACGAATGGTTCTGCAATCTTTCGGACAATTGCATTACCTCGTTCAAAGACTTAAAAACTCTATTCCTTAATCGATTCTACAAAGGAGAAATGAACATGCCTGTAGGAGCATGAAAAATCTCAGCTGATGACATCCCTTTGCCATAGAGCAGATGATACAAAGGCTCAGCCGAAGTGCTAAAAAGACAAAACTGAAGATATGGAAAGAAGTCCCTTATGTGTCACGTCTACCAAATCTAGTACAGACACATCAAGACTACACAAAAAAGACTAATTTTGTTCGTCCAGAAAGGATCTGGTACATATTCGACAGAGCCTAGAGGGATCTACAAGGGATTCGATTATCGTCAAAGCGCAGCCCTTCTTCTTCATGCCAGAAGATTGACCTCCATCGAGGCATATTCTGACCTTTTTATAGGTGCAGCCTCCCAGAAGCATATCAGCCACTCGGTCAAAGCAAGTAGCTTTTTGAAGCAGTCATTGGCCCGAGCCTTCAAAGAGCACAGCAGGTCGCGAAGCCCTGAATGGAAAGGACATAGCACAACTTGTGGCTCTTTGGGTTGGCTATCTACCCTGACCTAGGTCGTCATGACCTCGAAGATCCCCCAGGCGTCACCCAGAGTTGAACTCCCTAAGAGGACAATTACGTACTTTTTAAGGACAATGATGGCTCCTTCTACACAGAGTTCTTCTATAAGAACATGGCTCCTATGAATGAGAAAAGCCTCAACCAGCAGCGAACTTATACAAGGCTGATCGCCACTCGAAGTTAAGTTTGGATCTCACATGGAGGTGAAGGATGCCAAGAAGAAGACATCAACTCTTTGGAGGAGAACTTCTCCTTTTATAGGACCGAGAATGGCCCGGAGTGCGTATGCCACATGGCCGACGGTCAAAATTCCCGTATTAATAGGATGAACCTAAGACTCAGCACGACGAATGTCCATCTTAGACCCTTGGAATTCCCCATATTACGGTGGCAATTAAGAGGGAAGTCCTTAAAGAGCGGATATTTATCTCTCTTTACTTCAAAAGCCAAAGCCTTCAAGCTAGAGGCGCAACCACTCGCCTGCGCCAACCTCAAAAGCAAGATGGTGGTAGGCCCCCTTCCTTTGCTTCAGAAACCAGTGTCTTCAGTCTAGAGGCGCAGCTACCTGCTTGTGCCAACTCCATACACACAAAGGTGTTATAACCTTCCACCAAAGCCAACGCCGTCAAAGTTCAGAGATACAGCTACTTATATGCGTCCATATGAGGCACGAGATGGTGATATGTTCACACCATCTCCATTCCCATAGTGCAGTCATGTGCTCCGATCCAGAAGCTTAAGTCACTTCTCTACAAAAGACTTGAAAACTCCCACTATAACCAATACAAGTCAGCATGTCGCTCCAAAAGCACAGTAACCTCGCCAACCTGAAGCATAAGCCTACTCGTCGCCTATAGCATAGTGACTCTGTTGCTTTGAAACATAGCTTCATCGTTGCTCTAAATGTACAGAAGTCTCGTCGTCATACGAAGCTAAGTCCACTCGCCGCCTGAAAGAACAGAGGATCCGTTATCTCCAGAAGCACAGTCTATTCGTCGCTCCAAAAGCACAGCAGTATTTAGTCCTTACCAGAGGCACAGGAAGCATGGGTCCACCCCAATTGGTTTGTTTAAACCGTCTCTTGCAGAAAAGACTAGGATAAAATCATGATTGATATCATATCAGATTGATTTAAATCTTAGACGAGGATAAATTAGACTCTAAATCTAGGATGAAATCCCAAGATTTGCTAGGCTGTATCCGAGCAAGCAAATAGGCATACACCACATGTCACCTCTTTCGTTTATATTGATAACCACCAGAGATCTTGATTGAGGGGAATCTTGATGTCCGCCACGTGTCAGTGCCGTAGAAGCCTGCACCGTGGATGACCGATTCTTTCATATCTCAGGAACCCTAATGTACATCATATATGTGCTCGGTTCTCTATAAATAGAAGGAGTTATCCTTCAACTTAAAGGGAGCGACAACCTTTATCTAAGAAGGAACAATCCACCAACCAACCAACAGAAGAACAACCCCTCCAAGGGATTTTTACCTCCAGACAGCCTCTTGATCAGTGACCCCAGAGTTCTACCAAAAGCGCCAGAGAGCCAGAGCAAGGTTGATTCGACGTCAGATCATTAACGGAGTAAAGGAGCCGTTGTAGTGCTCGATCTCCACCGTCCCACTTTCCTAGAAATCTCTTCTTCCTGTACTTAGAATATCCTGTTTAGGACTTCCTTTTTTTGTACACAAATATCTTATACGTTCAATAAAGCAAAAAGTTTGCTCAACCTTTTATTATGTCGAACAATGAGTAGACTTGTGCTTCAGGCGACGAAGTTAATGTATTTTAGGGCGACGAGTGAACTTGTGTTTCAAACAATGGAGTCACTGTGCTTTAGGACGATGAGTAGACTTGTGCTTTGGGCAATGCTGTCACCGAAGTATCAGATGATGGGAGCCGTTGAATGGGCCGAGCTTTTGGTTACAGCGAGGGCTTTGCGCTTCTGAGTTGAAGCGATGGCACAGAGCTTTTGGGTTTGAAGATTCTGTACTTTTTAGACTGAAGTGAGGGCTCTATATAAAGAAATGAGCGATCTGTGCTTCTGGGTCGAAAAGGGGGTACAGGTACCTGGCTGTGCTTCTTGAGTCGAAGGAGCTAGTTTTTGTCGAAGTCTTTAAAGAGCAATTAATGACTGCTCTTCTTGATGGCCGATTCGGTCCTCCTCCGCTTTAATTGTCATCGTCTTTTGGGAAATTTATGAAGTCTGTGAACTAGGACTCAGTAAAATAAACCTATTAAATGAGGTTCGTTGTGCTGAGTTCTATGTTCATCCTATTAATTTAGGCATCTTTGACCAACGGCCACGTGGCATGTTGGTTGGACCACACTTACCCTATATAAAGGGGAGTTTTTCTGAAGAGTCGTCTTCCTCTCTTAGCATTCCAAACGCTATGCTCGATCCTGACTTAACTTCGAATAGCCATTGGCCTTACACAAGTCGGCTGATGGTCATGGATCCCTTCGTTCAAAGAGGCTGTGCTTTTGTAGAAGAACTGTTGCTGAGTTTCGAGATGCACTTGAGCGTTTGGAATAAGGAGTTTGAACCTGAAGAACGTCTTGGAGGTCTTCGAGATCCAAGCTTTCGAATTTGGATTGGTTGCCAATCTGAAGAGCCGCAGGTTGTGCTTTGCCCTGCTCAATGGCGGTGGCACAGCCTGTGTTGTGGACTGAGTTCTCGCTCAGGACAATAGCTACTTCGGGAAGGGGCTAGCTTCGATAGCACTGCACATCTGGGGGCTGCACATCTGTGAAGATTATCCCCCTTGTATGGCGCCTGTGAAGATTAATCCACTTGTAGATCTTTAGATGTCTTAGTTATTTTCATGATAAATCTATAATAGATCCTTATAGACAAAGCTCTTTTCTTTGTAATCATGATAAATCTGTAATAGATCTTTGTAGGCATGATTTAATAAAGAGTTTTTTATGAACTGTGACTTCTGATCTTCTATCTGCGCTTTTTGGGTAAATGTGCTTTTATGAAGCTTTGTGTGGCTGGAATACTACATGTGCTTTTGATATGTCTGCGCGTTCTCATGCTTCTACAATAAAAAAATTCATCTTCATCAAGATGAGAATTATTTTGTACCTCATTAGATAACGCCATTGTGCATATATTTGCAGTTGAGTATGCATATGCTGTTGGGCCAATATTTGATGTTGCTGAGTAGCCATCATCCCTCTTATGATATTCAGAAGAGCTAGTGTGTCTACTACCATAGGGGTGGGTGGAACTGTTGGTGGTGTTGGAACCATCGGATACTGCGGTCTGGCTGCTGGTTCCACTATCACCTCTTCTTGGATGTGCTCTTGAGGTAACACTGGCCCATGTTGCTGACCAATAGGGTCCTGTTGTTCGTATTGTCCTTGTTATTGCTGTCCAGCTCTGTCAGATGCAGATGAAGAGCCCCTAAGAAAAGGGATAAGAGAACAATCAAACGACCTGACAGGAAAGATCAATGAAGTCAAATTATGCTGGAATGTTAAGCTAGGATCGAGAATAACGAATTATGAGATCAAGGGGAAATATGTGTTATTGAGACATCCTATAAATCAAAATACCCCACAAGTCTGAAATCAGACCTGCATGGGCCACCACTAAAACCTTATCACGCCCCAGATCTAGATTACCGGAGAGCGGGGGAATGACTCAGCCAGCTACATATTACGAGTAGATGAATACCGTATAATACCATCAATGCTGTCTACAAGACAATGGGTACATACTACATACATGTCTTACTAGGGTTACTCAACATCTATTGTCTCAATAATTCAAACGAGAAGCAACAATAGAGAACATATAAGATAAAACAGTAAGGCATCTCAAACGCTCAGTCAAAATGTTATGGAGATCTGGCATTACAAAACATAGCCAGATGATATAACAAGGTATACACAATCGTTATCAGCTGTAGTCTGATTTAGTTACAATTATGTAAAAGCAAGTACAAGGCAGTTCGACTAACAGGTCGTGCCAAGTGGCAAAAGTAAATAGTAAATCGAATAGGGAAGTAAGGAACCCACTCGTGTCCTCCAGCGGCCATGCTTCTAGTATTAACCATCTTGGGGTAGAAGTAAGCTAGATCCTCAAGAACTGGCTCTAAATCTAGTCATGCAAAACCAGTGAGGTTAGATCCCAAATAGCAAGTACACAAGGAAGCACGATATACAGGAATAAAAACTAGTAAGAAGTAAATAAAGCATAATAAATATTAGTCTCTGTTTTTGCTACTGGGTTTACGTGACATCGTGACACTTCGAACCAACTTCCAAACCGAACAAGGACAGAAGTTGACCCATCATGTCATGACATTCTGCTCACCTTGGTAGTTAACAAATAGGATACAGTACACAGTCAAATCAAATTAAAGCGGCAATACAACTACTACGGCTTGCTAACTATAAGTTCCAAGTTATCTTAGAAAGATGCATTATTGAATTCCTCAGTTCTTACCATATACAAGCAAGGCTATTCGATCCGTAATCATTTGCGCCAATCATGAATTACACAGGTCCTATCAAGATACTCGTCAATGTTTGCAAAAACAAAAAGTGTTCCTTTACAAACTAGAAAAAAGAAAGTACAAGAGTACAATTGATTTCTGAGAAAGTACAACTATAGAAATCTGATCAGAAGATAATCACTTTATTCCTTGGACGATGCGATGTCGAAGAACAAGCCTTTGGAGAGTGCTACATCAAGTGCTCAGAAGATTATAATCATTAGTCCTCATTTAACAGTGATTTGAAACTCTATTTATAGAGTTCTAGAGATAACTGTTAAGTAGTTATCCTGATTGGCGTACACTGCAAGTGGCGCACTATTCACCCCTTGGCGTGAACGGTTAGTTTATCTGCTTGGACGTATGGCATGCTATGATTGAAATACGCTTGGTCATGGGCAGTATCATATTTACGTTCTTCGAGATTACTGGCATGTGTGCCACGTAATCTAACTGCTTCAGGATGATTTGATCTGGTAGCACCAACTGCTGAGTGGCACCATGCGCTACTTGCTGAGTGGAGCCAGGTTCTAAATGTTGTTTAATGCTCCACTAATTAATATGATACTAATGATCATCCTGCGCCAACTACAGATGGCACAGGACAACTGATGGTCATTTATGGCAGATCTGACACGTCTGACAAAATCTTCTCAAGTGTCACACGTTCAGGATTCGAACAGAATTTTCTCGATTGACGTGCTATCTGTCATGATGATAACTATTTAGCTTATTCGAGAAGAAGGCTACGTGGCAGGCTGTGCCACTTGATGACTTGCGCCATCTGATAGTTGGTGCCAATTACTGATCTAAATGTTGGTGCTTCTTATGAGTTGCGCAGGGTACTGAGGATACTTTTTAGGCTTCTACAAGATCCCCTTCAAAGTTTTCAAATTTGAATAGTTTCAAAATTTGAAATACTTTGAATAAGAAGTGGTTGGCACAGAGCAATATCGTAATTGACCCACTTTTCAGGCGCAGATTGCACAACTATTACAACTAGGTTTTGGCTATAAATAACCAAGAAAAAAGAGAACAACACTTTACTTTGCAATCTCTTTCTCCTGAGCTCCTTGCCTCTTCAAACTTTCGAACTCTTTAAAGCTTTCTCACGATCGAAAATAGCCCCAAAGAAATCCACCGTCGCTGAAAAGGGAAAGAGAGTGGCCAGAACCACCTCGAGTATGCCCCTGCTAAGGGTGCCACAGCACATCACGCCATCAACGAGAGCCGAAGAGGCAAATCCAGTACTGGACGGTAAGAAAGTTGAACGGAGAAGACAACAGTACGACTGCTCGCGCCATTCGCGTGGAGTACGACCAAGGCCAACATCGACCGACTTTTTCAGAGTGTTGGTCGATACTTTGCGCCATCTGCACCTTGCACCATCTCTTTCAGAGTGTTGGGCTAAAAATCTGAACTAATGACGCCATGTGTCATCTGTCAAATTCTTAACATGGTGTGCCATCTATCATTATATGCAGACCATACGCTAATTAATGTGATGCGTCATCTGACTTGAGAATTGGCATACGCTGGCTGAGGATTGTTTCTTCCTCCCATGTGCCATCTATGATTGGCGTAGAGTATTTTTTAAGGAAAAATAATCTTTTCAGAAGTCTAACTCTGAATTTTCTTTTACAGTTGATTTGAGGGAAGACCCTTATACTGAAGAACTGGCATCTGCATTCCTAATGTCTGAGTACCAGAAAGATTTGTCCCATGTCCCTTTTCCTCAATATGATCTACCTGAGACCCGGAGAACTATGCTAGAGAATCAAGATTATAGAACTGTGCTTTGCTTGATGAATGGGACTCCTTTTCTGTATGAAGACACACACCTTTATAAGAAGCCAGCTTTCCTCTTCGGAGAGGCCGTAGCTGCAGACTCTAAGCCCAAGTCGACAAAGGACCAACGGGCTTTTGTAAGGGGAGACACACTAGTATACCTGCCTAGATGTTAAGGAATTTATCATTATCTCAATATGCTCATGCCAGCTACCCAAAAAAGATGTCATGGGATTTGACTCCTTTCTAAGAAGCTAGGGTAGGAAGAATATGTCACCGTCGTGGAGAGCACAACAAAGACATCTTTTTCTACAAATCTGATCAGTATAGTTCCCGCTTAAGGGGTTTGAGACCAGGTAGTGTACCGTCTGACGATGCGGCTGTGATGAAACTCGTCCGCGTCCCCATCTTCGCCAATATATGCTGCATCTGAGGGAGAATATCCTCGAAATATCAGCACGAGACTAACCAGTTTAATGCATCCGGAGATTGTCCATTGGAACAGCCTCTCCGTGTGGATCTTAGACAACTTTCATAAAAAGCTGCAAGAACTAGGGCTTTACGAAACTATTTTGACCACCACTTGTCGAATCTAAAATCACTCTAATTTGTTTTAGCTTTAGCAGAAAGGTATAACAGCAGAACTGGTTACCATTGCTACTCCTCATGAAGAACTAGGCTTTGCTCTACAGGAAATACAATTTCTTTCAGGTCTACCAATGGGAGATAACCCTTACGAGGAGTATCTACCGACAGAGGACGAGATAGAGGCTTTAGCCGAAGTAAATCCTCGGATGATAGCAGTGTTAGATGAATTATTGTGTCATTTTACCACTTGCATGCACCTATACAAGACTGGGGCGACATGCTATAATTCTAAGTGGTTAGTCTACCTCTTCTTCGGCCACGAGACAGATCCCAAAGTGCAAGGTCAATCTGAATGTACACCTCGCTCTTTTGAACCACTTGATGCTCAAATAATTTCTCGGCTGATAGAGGAGACTAGCCGAGCTGATATAGGGTTGGCCAAACCCTGGAATGACTATGATGTCAATACCCCTCTGGGCAGAGTGGTATCAATTTATCTTCAGAAGCCACTTCAGCAGGCTTTCTTTCCCTGTGGTTACGACGGTTTGTCATCCCAGGTGCTAGTGCTATCGACCGAATCCATCATAGTATGCTTTTTGCAGCAGTGCACTTGGTATTTAGATACAAATAGATATCCTCTCGGCCATGATTAGTAGGCTGAATGGGGACTCGGAAGTTTCACCGATAGTTTGATAAAGAAACCCAATAACCGAAAAGGATATCCTCGAGCTGAGATGCCTTACACATACCTATTTAGCTGGCTATTATTGCATCACCCTTCATTGATGGATCCTGATCTTGGGATTGGAGGAGCGTTGGCAGCTAATTTTATTGGCAGATTTGCTCAGGCAAAATGGAAGGTTATGTCTTTGTCTGATTACAGAAAAGCATTAAATGGGGGCATAGACTGGAGATTTTTTTACACTCCTCCTCCACTTAGGTATGAAAACTTTCCAACCCCTATGCAAGATTTAGAGCCCATGGGTTCCCGTCTTTCTCCTGAGGCCTTTAATTGGTTGAAGATAATTAGACATTCTCATCTGGTGTACAGATTCGAGAACAACTACTTTTTAGAGTCATATCTGCCAAGTCGCTTTGCTTGCTAGTTTGGCTATGATCAGTTGCATGTTGGGAATGCAACTACTTGTCTAAAAGCTTTTGGGCATCTGATTGATGGTGTCCGTGGATGGAGGTACTACAATGCCAGGGGCACACGAGTTCTATTTACAATGCCTTCTGCTACCATAGAAAATGGTTCGTGTATCATGAGTTTATATGCACGCTTTTCTATACCTCAGCCAACACCTTCTTTGAGGGTTATTCAATGAATGATAGTTTCATCGAAACTCGCAAAGCGTTTGATGGAGATAAAGCTACTATAGATTTGACTGAAGCTGAAGAGAATGTCCTTACTGAGGATCCTCTAGAGATTGTCAATATAGATTTAGTTGATGAAACTCAAGATTCACTGAGCGACATTCTCAGGAAGCGGAAAGAGAAATCTTCCGCGAAGAAGGCTACTAAGAAACCAAGAGTGGGGGCTGCCATCCAGTCGTCTCAAGATAATCCTCCTTCTCCTGCTGTAGGAAGGGATGAGACAGAAGAAACAACTGATGTTGAAACCAGGGCTAGTACCAGACTTCAGACACCGCAGAGAGAAACTGGTTTGTCACCGGGCATGACTACTTCCTTTAGGGGATCGACCCCGTCCCCGTTTAGACGGGAAAGTATATGTGTCAAAGAGGAGACCAGCAAAGAATGGCCTGTTCCAGAAGAAGTGCATCCACAATCATTTGTCTTTATTGAGGCTGTTGCTATTTCTCCTCGACCTTTATTCAAGCATTCGGCCAGAAGAAAGTTATTAGCCACCAAAGTTAAGGGGATGAAGACTGTAGCCTCTCTTGTATTTTCTTTTCCGGAACAAAGGACAATGTCACTCAGAGGTGTTTCTTCTCCACAAGGTGATGTTTTTACTCTTTCTATTCAGCAAGAGTTACTTGATGTTGATCCTGTGGCAATTTGTATTGATATATCTTTATCTCCAGAACCTCCGGCTACCAGTGCTCCAAATTCGATGATTGTAATAGATACTCTTGGTATTGCTATTTCAGAGCCATTGGTCATGGGATTCACCATTCCTTTGTCTTCAGCAACATTGGCGACGTTTGCTGCAGCTGGTTTAACATCTCCTTCAATGAGTGATCCAACCCCAGTTACTCCGGTATCTTCTACACCTCAGGCTCCTGCAGCTCCTGTTCCATACGAAAAACCTTCGTAAGATAAAATGATGATAAAAGCATTGCTAGATTGTGATCTTGGTATTGATCCAATCGAGGAAGACCCGATCGATGCAGCTTCTGATCCCGGCATGAATGAAACTCCCATTCAAGTACCGACCTAGGAATCAATGACAAAGGACGATCAAGTTGAAGGTGGTGATCATCAGATGATAGTGACCAAAGCCCCAGTGATGCTAATTAGAGTTTTGAAGAACTGTCAAGCGATGAAGACTCTGATACTGAAGTTAAGGGAGATGAAGCCTCAAGTGGTGATGAAGGTGAAGATGAAGACATTGATATCGAAGGTGGTAAGACCCCCTAATGATGACAGAGAAGGGGATATTGATGTCGAGGGTGATGAGAACCCTCAAATTAATGTTGAGGGGATTCAGACTCCAATTGAACATGTTATTGAGAAAGAGGGACGGAGGTAGCTGCAGCCCTAAGTGACCAAGCCAACTCAGAGGCCGGAAGTGGCCATTTTATGTCAGGCGATTCAGAGGCTAGGAGCAGCCAAGCAGCTATCTCTGAAAACAATATGACAAGGCTCCTTACAGAGCGAGATACGGAACCTCGTGAGACTCCATATATGCCGCCGGGCTCAGGTAAATTTTTGACTTTATTTACCATTGCTCCTTTGATGATGTATAAAGATTATGCTTCTTGATTTGCAAAAGGTCCCGTGGGGATGATTGCAGTAGCTCCATCTACTGCTTTCAGCTTTAGCTCGACCATGGCTTCTCTGGACATGGGGACTCGGACTGGAGAAGGCAGAAGGAAGCTCCTCGATGATGATAGCACTAAGATCTCCGGGTGCACAGACTGTGACTCCTCTATCTTCAGCAGAAGAAAGAATTTAGGCTGAAGTATCAACTCCTGGTGTATCAGCGATGAACAAAGCCATCGTCGAGACTTACACCACTACTTTCTTTGCCTCCCTGGGAACTCTGGTTCAGATGGTCTTGGAGAAAGGCCACCCCTACGAGTCAATGAAGACAACTGTCTCCTTTATCATCAATGCTATCCGCAATCTTGTTGATTTGAATAGAGTTAGCTTCTTGGAACACATTTTGGATGCGCTCGAAGAGCCAATCAAATCCTACCAAGATCTGACCAGAGGTAATATCTAGAGGATCGTAGATGTCGAGTGTGAGGCGATGGCTCATGAGTCTGCAGCACGATAAGCAGCCTTAGAAGATTTTGTGGCTGTTTTCTCAACACGGTCCACAGAGTTGGAGTCTAGCATTCTCGAGACTACTTCTTCTTTGAGCGTTATAAGGCTGAAGCCTCAGAGAAGGAGAAGGAAGCGGCTGAATGCCAAACTCGTCTTCAGGCGTTGGAAGCTTAGATGGCCAAATTTTGTGAGACACTTAGAGCCGCCAAGAGACGTGAAGAAGAAGTCCTGGAAATGCATCAGGTTGTCGAGAGCCATCTGGACGATCTGAAAAGATAACGAGAAGAATTCCTCCAAACTCAGAGTACAGAAATTGAATGCCAAGTCAAATCCATGTAACCTTTTGATCCAGAATCTGGAAGAGCTTTGGCTAGGCAAAGGGTACTCAACTCTAGAACTGAGAGAGCTGATGCTCTGAAGAGGATGATTACTGAATTCAACACTCAGCCTCCCAAGTGAAGCTATCCAGATTGTGACAACTTTTGTGCTATTTTGTTTGATGTACAAATTTGATGTTTTGTACGTCACTAAAATAAAAATTGATGATCTGATCTTTTTATGGCTCTATTGTAGGCCCATTGGTCATGGTCAAATCTGATTTTAATAATTGATCAAACTCTGTCTCGATATATGGAACAACTCAGATATTTACTCAAGATATTTTGGACACTTGGACACCAATCAAGATTGGATATCTACTCAGTTCAAGACCAAAGCTATGTTTGCCACTCGAGACTGTATTTCTTTATGCAGTATAATTTTTATTTTTATTGAGTCTAGGAATATATTGTACACCAAGTCGTACTGGCAAATAGGCTATCCAAAATCGTTTTAGAAATTGACCTATATTTTGAAAAATATCTCTTATTTACAAAACCTTCTGAAGGATTTCAAAAAGCCCCAAAAATATTTTCTTAAAATATTCCTGACCAATCCTGATAGAACTCAGTCAGAGTTCGGCCAAGGTGAACGTTATATGAATGTTGGTTTTTTGAACTTGGTCTCCCTTCAGTTGCAGTTTGTTACATAAAGTTCTGTCCGAATTCTGCCCGAATTCTGCCAAAGTTCTGCCTTTAGAAAAACTATAAATAGAGAGGAATTCTGATCATTTAAAATCACTCATTCATTTTCGTCTCTTCTTTTCTAAAGCTTACGTTTCTTCCAAAGAGTTTTTTAAAAAGCTTTCATTTTCAAATCCCAAGCCAGTTACAATTCTCTAGTCAATTTGCCGGTACGGTACGGTCTAGAAGATTTCAGAGAAATTGTAATCAGAGGCTTGATTGAAGAAAGACACTTCAAAACTAAAGTTGGTCGAGTTTTTCGTATCAAAGCTCGCGTCTGTAGAAGTTGTAAGAACTTTGTATGAAAACTTGCAGGATTTTCCAATAGTGGATTTAACTGCAAGCTAGAGTTCTTCCGACTGGACTAGTCCTCATGAGAGAAAAACCAGTATAAATCTCTTGTTTGCGTTTGCCTTCTGATATCCCTTCTTTACAGTTATTACTTTGTGATTATTGATATTATTTCTATGATCTAACTGCTAACAAGTTTTTTTAATTAGCAATATTTTGCTGCCTACTCTATTCACCCCCTCTAGAGTATTCTGCTTTACGACTTCGTTCCTACAATTGGTATCAGAGCAGGTTATACAGGTAAAGCAAGGTAAAACTGTAGTTATATTTAATTGTTATATAGATCACAGTATTACACATAGCAACTGTGAAATTCACCAGTAAAGGCCAAGCCACAAACAAACCTCTACTGTTTGACGGCACAAACTACACTTATTGGAAAACACGGATGAGTTTCTTCTTAAAATCTCTTAATTTTGACTTATGGTCTATAGTTATTGATGGCTACAAAAAGCCTTCTCGTATTACTGTTGAGGGAGTTTTAGTTGATAAACCCCATGATAAATATACTGAGGATGAAAAAAAAAATGCTAGTCTTAACGCACGTGCTATTAATGCTTTAGACAGAACTGAATTTAACAGGGTGTTGACTTGCACAACATCAAATGAAGTATGGAAACTTCTCGAAGTAACCCATGAAGGAACAACACAAGTCAAGGAGTCAAAGATCAGTAGACTTACTTAAGAGTACGGGGCATTCAAGATAAAACCAAATGAATCCGTCACTCAGATATTTATGAGATTCATGGATATTGTAAATTATTTGTCTTCATTAGGCAAGGAATACAGTAACCATAAGAAGATTCACAAACTTCTACGAGCTCTCACAAAGAACTGGATTCCAAATGCTATAGCAATAATTGAAGGAAATGAACTCCCAACAATGTCTTTGGAAACACTCATGGGTAAGCTACTCACTCACGAGTTGGAACTTCAAGACTTTGAAGATGCTACACCAAAGAAGAAGTCAGAGAAGTCGATCGCTTTCAAGGCTCAACATAGAAGAACCGTCGAAGATGATTCTGATGACAGCGACTCTGACTCTGAAGATCAAGCTCTTCTGGTAAAAAAATTCAAGAAGTTCATGAGATTCAACACAAGAACAAAGGCAGCAACAACAACAACAACAATGAAGATCTTATTTGCTACGGATGTAAGAAGAAAGGACATATGAAGAAAGATTGTCCAACAACATCATCATCAACAAGAAAAAGCAGTAAATATGACAAAGGCTACCTGAAGAGATCTACATCAAGGAAGTACGCCAATACAAGATATGGCATGAGAGCGAAGCCAGCAATTCAGAAGACGAACAATCGGATGACGTTGCAAATGTATGCTTGATGGCTTGTGATTAGGTAACTACTAATCCTCTGTTTGATTCTTATGATGATTTCACCGTTGAGCAATTAGGAGAGGCTTTCAGTGACCTATTAAATGACTACAGGAAACTGCGTAGTAAATATGAAACCTCTAAGAAGGTACTTAAAGAGTACAAAGGTGAGATATGAAGACTTATCGACCAATTAGCTGATGTTAGAAATAATGATTTTACTATTGAGTCTGGTGAGCTTTCTTCTATTAAGCTATTGTTACACGAGACTACCAAGTTATCCGAAGAAAAAGACCAAACTATCAACCAGCTAAAGAAAGACCTATCTAAGGAGAGAAAAAATCTCCAGTGTGCACAAGTCAGAATGGAAATACTTACATCTGACTATACTAGATTATATGACACCTCCAAAAAGATGAAAATTAGTTTAGAAAAATGGCCAGAAGTTGCTGCTTCCTATTCTAACACGTGTCAATTACCGAATAATTGGAACATACCCAAACCAAATACTGTCAGACCAAACCATACCAAACATATGCCCAAGAAGACTAATAGGCATGCATTTTTCTATACTAGAAAACCAAAATCTACCAATCATGCACCTCACACAACTTTCAACACTCAACATACAAAATGTCATTATTGTGGCCTCATTGGTCATATATCCTCTGCATGTAGAATCAGAAAGTTGGTAGATTTAAATGTTTATGCATGGATACTAAAGACTAACATGTCAGGACCCTACAAGAAACTGGTACCAAGAGTTTCATCTGCAAACTGTTTTGTAGGTGGAACACCCTTCACATGCTAGAAGCAAATGGATCCTCGACAGCGGTTGCTCACGGCACATGACTGGTGATGCATCATTATTCGCAACACTGTCGAAGAAGAATAAAGAAGGATACGTCTCCTTCGGTAATAATTTGAGAGGGTACATAATCGGTATCAGTGACATTGGTAAGGCTCCCTATCCTGTGATTAAAGATGTTTGTCTAGTTACCGAGTTAAAACATAATCTGCTCAGCATAAGCCATTTAGCTGGTCACGATTATGGCATTAAATTCGTCAAAGACAAATGTACTATAGTTGATAGCTCAACTGGCAGTAATATCTTTGAAGGTATTAGGGAAGACAACATATATGTTTTCTATTTGTTAGAAGATGCTAACAAAGCAGGTAGATGCATGATGGCCAAGAGCATTGAGAGTCAACTATGGCATATGAGACTCGGTCATGCAAACATGAACACAATTTCAAAATTACCCACAAAGAAGTTGGTACGCGATTTACCGGATATATCTTTCAAGAAAGATACGGTATGTAACGAATATGAAAAGAACAAAGCTACTCGATCAATCTTTAGATCCAAGAATGTTGTAAGTACCACTAGACCTCTATTATTGCATATCGATTTATTTGTACCTAATAGAATTGCTAGTCTAGGTGGTAAGTTATATGCATTTGTCATTGTAGATGATTTCTCTAGATACACATGGGTATATTTTCTTGCACGCAAGAACGATACTTTGTTAGAATTTATCATATTTTACAAGAAAGTACAGAATGAAAAACGTTTCATGATTACCCGCATTCGTAGTGATCATGGCGATGAATTTGAGAATGCAGAGTTCAAGCAATTCTGTGACACATACGGTTATTTGCATGAGTTTTCCTACCCTAGGACTCCACAACAAAATAGAGTTGTAGAACGTAAGAACAGAACTCTATCTGAAATGGCCAGAGTAATGTTGAACCAGTTTAGTCTACCTAGATACTTTTGGGCTGAAGCTATCATTACAACGTGCTATATTCTCAATAGGTTCTGATTCGACCTATATCGAAAAAGACTTCCTATGAGTTATGGTTTGATAGAAAACCCATTGTTTCATATTTCAAGATATGTTGTAAATGCTTTATTCTTAATACTAAAGACAACTTGAGTTAATTTGATGAAAAAGCCGATGAAGGTATTTTTTTAGGTTATGCGGCAAATAGCAAAGGGTACAGAGTCTTCAACAAGAGAACTATGATCATCGAAGAATCAATTAATATCAAGTTTGATGAACTAAATCAATATTTAGACGATAACGATAATGAAGACGTGAGTACACCAAGTACAGCTACTGTAAAACCTTCCCATAAAGATGCAGAACCTTCACACTAAGCACCAGCTGAGTCATCAAGCAAAGAAGTTGGAACCAACAATCCTGAGGATATGCCAAAAGAGATGAGATTCTTAGCAGATCATCCAAAGGACTTGGTAATTGGTGAGATTATCAAAGGTGTAAGTACTCGTTCCTCTAATAAAGATATAGCTTCTTGTGTTGCTTTTGATTCACAGCTTGAACCCAAAAATATTAAAGAAGCATGTAGTGATAATTTTTTGTTAGATGCTATGTAAGAGGAATTAGACCAATTCGAACGAAATCAAATTTAGAAACTTGTTCCCAAGCCCATTGATCATCCGATCATTGGCACCCGTTGGGTATTCCGAAACAAACTGAATGAGAATGGTTTAATGACTCGTAATAAGGCTCGACTTGTAGCTCAAGGATACAATCAAAAAGAAGGTATCGACTATGATGAGACTTATGTCCCAGTTGCGAGATTAGAATCCATTCGCATGTTATGTGCATTTGTATATTTTCATAATTTTAAGTTATTTCAAATGGATGTTAAAAGCGCATTTTTGAATGGTTTTATAAAAGAAGAAGTTTATGTAGCTCAACCTCCAAGTTTTACTGATTTCAAAAATCCTGATTATGTTTTCAAGTTAAAGAAAGCCTTATATGGTTTGAAACAAGCCCCTCGTGCTTGGTACGATCGTCTAAGCTCTTTTCTACTTGACAATAATTTTTCAAAATGAAAGATTGACACTACACTGTTTATAAAATCTTTGAATAACAATCTTTTTCTGATTCAAATCCATGTAGATGATATTATTTTTGGATCCACTGATGAATCTCTTTGTCAAGAATTTTCAAAGTGTATGCAGAATGAGTTTAGATGAGCATGATGAAAGAGCTAAAATTCTTTCTCGGACTGCAAATCAAACAAACCAACAATAGAACGTTCATAAATCAAGCAAAGTACACAAAATATTTATTAAAGAAGTTTAACTTGGAAGCAGTCAAACCACTTAGCACTCCAATGGCGACTTTAACCAAGCTTGATATTGATGAACAAGGCAAACCCATCGACATACATAAGTATTGAGGTATGATCGGTAGCTTACTGTACTTAACTACTAGTTGACCAGACATTATATTTAGTGTTTGCTTGTGTGCACGTTTTCAAGCCAATCCTAAGGAATCATATCTGTGTGCAGTTAAGCGTATCTTCCGATACCTTAAAGGCACTTCTTCTGTCAGCTTATGGTATCCTAAAACCACATCATTTGACCTAACCGGTTATTCCGATGCTGATTTTGCCGGCTGCAAAGTAGATAAAAAAGTACCAGCGGTACATGTCATTTCCTAAGAAAATCTCTAGTCTCTTGGTTTAGCAAGAAGTAAAATTCTGTCGCATTATTAACAACTGAGGCTGAGTATATCGCCGCAGGACGTTGTTGTGCACAAATTTTGTGGATGAAGCAAACTTTAGAAGACTTTGGATTATATTTCACATACATACCCATTTTCTGTGATAACACTAGTTCTATTAATTTGACTAAGAATCCAGTGTGTCACTCTCGTACTAAGCATATCGAGATTCGACATTATTTTCTTAGAGATCATCAACAAAATGGAGATATAGACCTTGTATACATAGACACACAGAATCAATTGGCTGACATATTCACAAAATCTCTAGCGGAACATCATTTTAATTATTTACGTCAAGAATTAAGAATTTTAGATGTCAATAATATTAATTAATTTTATTTTATCAATTAGTTTATTCAATACTCAATAACTATTTTCGAAACAAGTCTACAAAGAGTCTGTCTGTCACCACGACTACGGTCGAAGCGAAGCGGTACTTAATTGTTCCCCGGTGAACTCCCGTTAGCTGGGATAGTACTCCTACAGCTAATCTGAAACATATACTGAGTAAAGAAAATTAATTTATAAAATAATATTATTTATATTATTTGAAGTTTAAAATTACTAAACTTTGAATTAAATATTTAAAATGAGTTGATGAAAAGGATGTGGCCCTGACAATTTTTTTAAAACCCAAGAGAACCCTAGGCGAATTCGGCCCGAGTTCGGTCTGAATTCGGCCCGAGTTCAGTCTGAATTCGGCCAGAGTTTTGTTGATAATATAAGTTTTTAAGTCAGAACCCGAGGCCTTCTCCTCTTCATCTCTTCCAAACTATTTCATCACAGCAGCAGCAACAGCCGAAGAACCCCCAAACCCTAGCTTTTCTCCACTCCTTTTCTTCCAATCTACGTGGAGAGATCCATCCAAAATTTGGATTCGTACGGAGAATCATGTCCTCTACAACATACTTGATTCTCGAAAGGTATAACTCCTTCTCTTCTCTACTTTCAAATTCTTAGGATTACCTAGTTTGGGAAAAGAATGCCTAAGAAATTCAATCCTTTCAAGAGAAAGAAGACCAATGCCAGTGAAGAGGCATCGTCTTCTGATCCAAACATGGATTCCCTTTTTTCCCCGGTCCAGTCGAGTGACGGCGTGTCGGATGAGTTTTACTTCAAAACTCATGACCGAGCTTTGCTTTGGTATGCTGACTTTGCCATGCGTACAATATGCATAGGCGCTCCAATTAAATGGACTGTATTTCCAGATCACCGTCCTTTCTTTGAGGTATTAGGGTTACACCATCTCGTTATCCAACAATTCCCTATAGCTACTAATGCCCTTAGACTATTCTATTGTAACTTCGTGTTAGACACTTTTACCGTAGAACTCGTGTTGGCGGGATCGATATCGAGTTCGATGATGTGTTGCTAGCGAAAATTCTTAGTATTCCAAACGAAGGTGTCCCGCTCGATGACATCACCAACTTCGACTTTTCTGAGGGTACGACTCTTGTTTGTTTCAAGAATAAGCTTTGTGCGCCACCACGTGCTCATCCTGGAAAGTTAAAGGCCAATAACTTGAACTTGTTTAACTACGAGTTAAATCGCATCATCTATTTTACTATTCTTCCCAAATCCACTTCAAAAGATGATGTCACTGTACTAGAACTCTCTGCCCTCTATCACATTCTTAAAAGGATTCCTTTTTCTGCCTCTAAGACTATCATCCAGATGATAGGTAGATGTCACGGAAGAGAACACAATCTCTCTTATGTGATGTTTATCCCTCGTATCTTTCAGCATTTTGATATCGACTTATCCACGTGTGCTCTAGACCCTAAGCCCAAGTTTTTCAAGCTTTCTCGTCGTAGCATTGCCACTGCTCCTCCACCTCCTGCACCTGCTCCTACTGCACCTGTTCCTCCTCAGACCTATCCTATGAGTTTTGAGGGTATCCATCAGCACCTCTCGAATTTGCAGACTTTCTTTGTTGACACTTCTCGGGAACATGAGTCCCATGACATGACTCGATTCCAGGCTATTGCCAGTTCGTTTGTCGATCTCCGATTTGCTCAATCGGGTCATTCTGCTAGCTCTATTCCTAGAGACCCTTCTGTATTTGGTTATCGTATTGATGATGAGATGGTCCACTCTCTGTTCCAGCCAGGGAACGCTTATGATTGGTATCGTACTTCTGGTGCTACTCCACATACCTCTGGAGCTGGCACATCTGGAGTTGGTCCATCCGGACAATGTGGATATGCTGGCACTGCAGATGATGATGATGACGATGAGGATGATATGTGATTTGTCGTACTATTGAGACTGATTTTATTGTCTTTGTTTACTTGGAAATGCTCCGACATTCTAAGCTAGTATCAGTACTCTTATTTTTCTATTGTAACTTTTTTGTCTGAGGGACATGTTATATGTTTTCTTCAGCATATTTTATTCAGTTTAGCATTTCTCATAGCATTATCTTTTATTATGCTTTCCTTTACACAGATTGTGAAATTTTTTTCAGCTTATCATATTTTCTTTACTGTCTGTGACATTTATACCATGCCTGTGATAAAACTTCACTGATTATTACTTATGCATATATTACGAAAGAGATTTCTCTTTTGCAATTATTTTACTAAGTGACAACGGGGAAGAAATAAGATCTAACATCTTTGATTTGTAAGAATACAGGATATGAACAATCTACAGGAACAATTTTTTTGGTACATTATCTCGGTATATTTTGTTTTGATAAAGACCAAAGATGTTATATCGGTCAAGATTTGTCAATTATCAAAATGGGGAAGATTGTTGGCCCATTGGTCATGGTCAAACCTGATTTTAATTTTTGGAACAACTCAGATGTTTACTCAAGACATTTTGGATACTTGGACACTGATCAAGGTTGGATATCTACTCAGTTCAAGACCGAAGCTATATTTGCCACTCGAGACTGTATTTCTTTATGCAATATAATTTTTTTTATTGAGTCTAAGAATACATTATACACCAAGTTGTATTGGCAAATAGGCTATCCAAAATCGTTTTCAAAATTGACCAATGTTTTGAAAAACATCTCTTATTTATAAAAGCTTCTGAAGGATTTTAAAAAGCCCCAAAAATATTTTTTTAAAATATTTCTGACCAATCCTGACAAAACTCGGCCAGAGTTCGGCCAAGGTGAACGTTATGTGAACGTTGGTTTTTGAACTTGGTCTCCCTTCAGTTGCGGTTTATTATATAGAGTTTTGTCCGAATTCTGCCCAAATTTTGCCAGAGTTCTGCCTTTGAAAAAACTATTAATAGAGAGGAATTATGATCATTTAAAATCACTCATTCACTTTCATCTCTTCTCTTCTAAAGCTTAGTTTCTTCCAAAGAGTTTTCTAAAAAGCTTTTATTTTTAAATCCCAAGCCAGTTACAATTCTCTAGTCAATTTGCCGGTACGGTACGGTCTAGAAGATTTCAGAGAAATTGTAATCAGAGGCTTGATTGAAGAAAGACTCTTCAAAACTGAAGTTGGTCGAGTTCTTCGTATCAAAGCTCGCGTCTGTAGAAGTTGCAAGGACTTCGTATGAAAACTTGTAGGATTTTCCAATAGTGGATTCAACTGGAAGCTAGAGTTCTTCCGACTGGACTAGTCCTCATAAGAGGGAAACTAGTATAAATCTCTGTGTTTGTGTTTGCCTTTTGATCTCCTTTCTTTACAGTTATTACTTTGTGATTTTTGATATTATTTCTGTGATCTAACTGCTAACAAGTATTTTTAATTAGCAACATTATGCTGTCTACTCTATTCACCCCCTACTAGAGTATTCGGCTTTACGACTTCGTTCCTACATCTATTACTTATTGCGTATCTGTTTAAGATACAAGTAATAGATAAGGATAAGAAATATGTTCAGAGGTACCGGATATGACATATCTCTTGAAAATAACAATACTTATTATATTTGTTCAGAGGTAATGTGGACATGACAGAATATAACTTATAATATTGTTACTTCGAAGATGACATCATTAGAGGTAATATGGACGTGACAAGTCATTGATGTAGATAGTAGAATTTAGAGGTGATGTAGACGTGAATTCGTGTATCTATTGATTATCCTTGAGCCAGTTGGGACTCAAGTACAGGATATCTTTTAAAACAACTGGGTTTTAGAAGAAGATGTTTGCAATGATGTGGTAGATGATGTTATCATTCTGGATATACTCCACTGGGGATTTAAAGATTTAAAACATGTATAATATTTGTTAGAAAACATAGTACATATTTTCAAACATGGTATTTCTTCAGGAATTTGTCATTAATAGGCATCGTAGCGATTCGGCCATCCATCCCTAACCATTGATAAGCTCCATTAGAGAAAACTTTGCTTACAACGTAGGGACCTTCCCACTTTGGTTCGAACTTGCCCTTGCTCATGCGTGTCATAGTCATAGGACGTCTGACAGTAAGGACCAATTCGCTTTTCTCAAATGCTCATACTTTGACTTTACGGTTGAAGGATTTTGAGATACGGGCTTGATATAGCTCGATGTGTTGCTGAGCTAGTAGCTGCTTCTTGTCAAGTGCTTCAAGCTCCTGAAGTCAAAGACGATCATTATTTTCTGTTGTGAATACATTGGCACTGGCTATTCTCAATAATGGAATCTGAATCTCCAACGGAAGAACAGCTTCGTATCTGTACACCATGAAGAAAGGTTTACAACCGGTCGGAGTGCGTACAGTAGTGCGATAAGCCCATAAATATTCTCCAAGTTTTTTGCTCAAATTCCTTTTGTTAGTAGAAACAAACTTCTTGAGAAGCTTGATGATGGTTTTATTGAATGCTTCCGCCAAACTGTTAACTACAGGATTGTAGGCTGTAGAAGCAACATTGTTGTTCCTATTGTCATTATAGAATCGGGTAAACTTCTAACTGATGAACTGCAACCCATTATCATGGATAATTCACCGAGGAACACCGAATCTGTAGATCACATGATGTTTGATGAATTTAATGATGCTGCTTGTCTTAACTTCGGTCAAAGGTATAGCTTCGGCCTATTTAGAGAAGTAATCGGTTACAGCAAGGATAAACCAATGTCCTCTAGATAAAGGTGGACTAATAGGACCAATGACATCCATGCCCCAAGTATCGAAGGGCCATGATGCTGTAGTCGGATGTAGAAATTTCGATGGTTGATGAATGAAATCCGTATGGATTTGACATGCTCGACATTTTCTTGAATACTCTATAGCATTTGATACCATGGTTGGCCAATAATATCCCTTGCGACGAATTTGATCTTGTAGTTTAGGTCCGGGATTATGTGCACCACAGACATCATCGTGAGCTTTACGTTATATCTGCTTTGCTTTATCTCCGGTATGACAGCATAGAAGCATACCGTCATATGATCGTCGATAGAGTGTTTTGGTGATGTGATTGTAGTATAATCGTAGCGATCGTCGATGGATCGTAGTTGCTTCCTTCGGGTCTTCAGATAGGATATCATGTACCATGAAGTCGATTAAAAGAGCTCTCCAATCTTCACTCGTAGTGCAGACCTCGACTGAGTTGCTGGATTCCAAATACAAATTATTCTCAATACAGAATAACTCTTTGTTGGTGATGATGATCATCTATTTTCTTTTCATTGGGATTAACAATGCTGTTGCTAGATTGGCAAGCGCATCAGCTTCTGTATTGCAAGCTCGACGTACATGTTTAATGAAGAAACCATTGAATGATGTAACCAGTTTGATTGTTGTTTCATGATATGGCATGAGATCTTGATGCCGAACTTGTAGCTTTTCTTCCCGAAAAATTTTTGAAATAATTTTTTTTTATTATCATTTATTTGATTTAAATGGTGATTTTTAGAATTTTATAAATAATTGTTTAGTGCAGTAGTGTGCTTTGACTAGTGTTTAGCCTTGGTAGGGGAATACCAAGCCATAGGAGTGTCCTAACTAGAAAAACCAGGCCAAGTTGCGACATGACCACTATAAATAATTTAATTATTTATTAGTAATATTATTTGTCTTTTAGGTGACCCGGTTATACCGAACTAATCCGGACCGGATCAGAACCAAGTCCAAACCCACGTAGTCGAGTAGTATGTTCAGAGACGACCATATAGATGTATGTTGTATTGGTATTTTACCTTAGTGATTTAGAAAACAAATTTGGAAACGATTGTTGTATATATACATATTATTGTGCTTGCTATTAGAAATAATATTTGTTTGATAATATAGTAAATAAATCACTTTAACAAATATTTTGAACTCTATGGTATTTATCTAAGTTATATATATATATATATATATATATATATATATATATATATATATATATATATATATATATATATATATATATATATATATATATATATTTTATATTTATATTTATATTTATATTTATATTTATATTTATATTTATATTTATATATAAATATAAGTATATTTATAATATATGAAAATTAGGCATATATTTATATATAAATATAAGTATATTTATAATATATGAAAATTAGGCATATATATAAATATATATATGTTTAGTTATCTAATTGAAATTATTAGTATATAAATTCTACATTATAAATATTGTTTTATTTTATTGTCTATATTGAGTTTGTGATATATATAGATATATATAACATAAAGTAGTATATGAAGATATACGTGTGTATGTGTATATATACGAATATATATATATGTATCCATATATGTGTATGTATATAAATATATACATAATAGTTGATTAATAAAAAAAAGAAAAAGAAATAAAAATAGAATGCAAACTCACACAAACCTAGCCTAAATCCTAGCTCAGCCCGTACTGTGCAAAGCCCAGCCCGGCCCGATCGTTTCCAAACTCACCCGCTCCAGCCCAAGCAAAAGCTTCTCCCCACCCGACTCTGTTTAAGAAACAGAGCGATGCGTATATAACGAGAGATGGGAGAAACACTAACACCAACTCGCCGCCAAGCCGACCCCCTACACTGGGCAACCTACCCTAGACGCGCGTCACCGCCACCATCGGCCACAGAGCGCAGCAAGCAGCAGCGGTAACAGCGAGCGCAGGTACAACATTCACCATCATGTTTCTTTCCGTATAATCAACGGAATTCGATCCCGTAAATTCCTATAGAATGTCCATATAACCATCTAGGATCCCTGTCGATTAGTTTTTATTGAACTTATTTGTATGCGACGAAGAATCGACGCAAACATCGCAAAAAATCTGTTAAAACAGAATGAATGAACGGTCCCAAAGACCCAACTTGGAAGGCATTTTAGGATCTGCATGCTTGGAGTTTTCGAAAAATAATTAAAGGCAGTCCTAAACAATACCTAGGGCTACAGAACCCAATTTACGGAAGTCAATTTCGATGGCTATACACCAAGAAATCGACTTCCCAAAGTAACAAAAAATTTGTTTTAAAAACTGTAGAAAATCATGAAAACCCTTCGATACGATGTGCGTCCTGCCATTCCGGGCGACATGGTTGCGAACCGAAAACATAGAAATGTGCGTAACGGATTCGTGGTCGTGTGGGCTTTGACGGAATTTAAATTGGTTGCGTGTGCGCGACGAATTTGATGCGTATCCGTCGAAATTCACCGTATCAACCACTTTGCACAAACTCTAATTACTTTGTGAACGTTCATCAGATCGAGACGAAACTTGCGCCATCAGGACTATATTATTTTTTGGTCTTGTATGCCAAGTTTGGTCCGATTCTGAGATAGTTGATCGAATCGCCGTTTCGCGGGCCCCACGATCGGACTCAACGGGTGATTTTGTGTACGGCCCATCAGAATCCAACTTTGGACATACGGTTAGATTTGTATCAAAAAATCGAATCCGTAGACATGTAGTTTGATGACTTTAGAGACCATTGACTCTGACACGCTTTTCAGTGCAAGGTGGGTCCAACGGCGGATACCGTTTTTGTCCAAAATTACCATTTTTCCCCTATATTCATAATTGGACTTAAGAACAGGCAATCCTAGCTAATTTGACTATTCTGATAATGTTGGCGATATCTGTTTCAGCTTTCGGAGACATTTCTGGATTTTGGACTGTATGGCGTACAAGTTGACGGTATCTTATTGGTTCTTCGTGCTGCCACCAGGCAAGTATACCTTGCCTTCCTCTACAGTTTATTTTCATGCTTATAGTACACCTGTCTTAGTATGTTATCTTGAGTTACCTTAGTTGCTATAGATTTATGTGATACCATATTTACTAGTTTATTGTCTTGCTTGTATATCAGTATTTCATGATTTGATAGTGTAGTTATACCAGGCTTGTTTACGTCATAGATTATGCTAGAGTTGTCCTTACCTGTGTCATGACTGAGTTGTACCGTGTCTTTACCTGTATCTTAACTGAGTCATGTCTGCAAGTATGTGTGAGTGAACTGCTATTCCTTTGTCTTTCCCACAACCTGCGAGTCCACACACGGGGCGAGGGTTGTCCTTTGTACCTGCGAGTCCACATACGGGACGAGGGTGACTTGTCTTGAAACTGACCTGCGAGTCTACATTCGGGGCGAGGGTTGGTATTCCATTGATCTTTCTGCAGTTCATTTATGCATACTTGATCCCGTATTCGTGTTCATAGTTACATGTCATTAGCCATATGTCAGTCTCATGTCTAGTTCCTGTTTATACCCTGGTTATATTATTACATGATTAAACTGTTAGATAGACATGTTTTATTTATCTTGCTAGTCCTCTGAGGACCTGATGATCTCTTCAGGTTTAGCGACTGGATGGAGTTTAGTTAGCGGCTCATGTTGGTAGTGATTACACCTGCAGGGACACAGGTATTTGCTTGTGATATTTCTTTATTATCTTCTCGTGCTTTATATTCTATATCATGATATACTCTGCTTAGTTTATAGACTCATATCTTCTTGGAGTCTAATCGGACAATATACTAATGGGCTGCAGACCATGACCCATAATTGTTCATTCTTGTTTTATTTGATTCCTATGGATTGAGAAATAGTTAGATTAGACATGATACCCTATTCTGGACAGCTTATACGTACTCGAGTCGGGCAGGAGTCCGCTCGATACGTA